>JAPYYS010002096.1:0-27722 GCA_030522525.1 Campopleginae sp. 14b
CTTGACCTATAACGAACAATCGGTCATAAACACTCGGTGTCGTCTGCTATTGAAACGGATGAATTTTCTGAAAATCACTCGTCATCCCCGTTCGAAATAGCCGGAGAAAAAAATTTCTTTGCGTCTAAGACGTCGAGTATTTGGAGGAAAATAAATGTTATTCGTTTGACAAGTTTCTCACGTGTTTAGTGAGTTTTCCTTCGGTATTAGCGAGTGCAGTCGAGTGCGGCGTCACGCGGCTTTATATATATATATATATACATATAGCATTCCATTTGTGCCCAAGTTGGAGCAGGGGTTGATGTGCCCCGCGACGAGGCGATGGATATGAGGCGAGCCCATTGTGAGCAATGAGGAGACGAAGAAAGAGGGAGAGCGCTTTGTTGGTTTTTCATGGTGGCCCGGAGAGCGCGGCGCGCGGTGAGGACGCGGAAAGTAAATGGGGCCTTGAGGCCCTCCGTCGTCCCATCAACGAACCATTGAGATGCAACCAAGTGGAAGTCCCGCGCCATCTCTCTCTCTCTCTCTCTTTCACGCATACTCGCGTTTCTATGTTCGTAGACGCGCAAGTGCGCGTTGAAATAATGTGTTTGTGTGCGTAGCGTTGCATGGTCGCACGCGCGTAATCCGATACCTGGCCGCTCGTTGTCCGTTCTTCAATTCCTCAAGGCAACGTCATTTCGTTCGTTTCTCACTCTATTATTAGATCTCGCTCAATTCCACGGACCGGGGCAAAAGGTTTTTTTTTTTTTTTTCATCATCCGTGGCATTCGAGCACAAAATAATATTCGCAATCTCGAAGCTTAATAGCTTTGTTGGTGTCGCAGCAGCAGCGGCAGTAACCGCGCGCTCTCTAGGCGATGGAACGATGTTCCTGGTCGCAAGGATACGGTAATGCATTGGTATATGGCAGAGGAGAGAGAAACTATATTATACATAAAAGAAGGGAGAAAACTCGATGGAGTATAGGATCGAGCAAAGCCGATAAGAAATTGCTCGGAAAATTGGTTTATTCCGTTCGGCCGCCCCCCCCCCTTTGCCCCCCCCCCCCCGTCCTCTCGCCACTACTTTTTCACTCCTCCTATCTATACACATACAAAAGTGGACCGAAGAGTGTTATAGATATATATATATGTTAAGCTGACAAACTAAATGCTCTCGAAATTGTCGAAATACATGGATGCAGCGGCGGGCTCGTGCCGCCGGGCACGCGAAAAATGTATGGAAATCGTAAACATCAAGTGTGCGTCTTATTTCTCTCAATAAATGATATCTCGTCGTTATGGTGTCGTCGGCTCGAGGTGAAAAACTGGTAAAACTTGCAAAAACGGGACAGAGTTATTTTTCATTGATGCTGAGCGCGCGGAGAAATAATGATGATCGAGGTCATATGATAACGATTTAGACCGATCGCGTTGTAATGAATGAAAAGATTGGACTATGGGCGGGGATAGGTGTAGAGAAAGATGCGAGGTAGACGCGGATCTGAGATTTTATTAATATGCAATGAGAGTGAGAAAGGGAGCGCGAACGAGCGGCAGGGGCAGCGGTATAAGCAGGGGAGGGGAGGCCGGGTTGAGATAATAAAAACAAAGTTGCTCGTGGTGGTTTGCACGGTCCCCTGGCCGGATCTCTGTACATACAGCAGGTTTACGTATGAGAGGTGGGAAAGACGGCGACGAGCCAGCAGAGAAGGAGCTGCATGCGCGGCGGTTCGCCCACGCGGTGAAAGTTTCAATGCATGGGTAATTGATTCCTGGCGTCATGGGCTTTCTTAAGAAGTACATACCGTGCCCTCGTGGCTTTTATTCTCGTATATAAAATATTCGATTGCAACAGGACATTCATTCTCAGAGAGCTCCTTTTCGTAATTATAAGAGTCATTAATATCTAACGGACGCGCGCGTAAGGAATCAATTTGTCTCTCGTCATGAGCGATCGAGAGTTATTTTTACGATTGGAATTATCATTTAGAACACTGGTGTATCGTGTTTTTGATGGAGAACATGCGAAAATTGTTGATCGAACGGTGTATTTTGTTTTCCTATGTAAAATTGTTTGGCTTTATAGTGCGCATCGAGGGAGGCGCGGCGCGGGACAGGGGGATGAATATGGGGAGAAAGAAAGAGGAGCAGAGAGCAGAATAGAGTTCGGTTTACTCGTTAACGGGGCGTAATGATCATTCGGTTATGGGTTGCCGCGTATAATTTAATAACGATCGAGCAATGCGGTTAGGTACAACACCAGTTTGGCGCATTTCGAGTTTCCCTCCCTGTCGTTCCTTCGTCGTCGCATCAGCCGCGCGAGAGCCGGATGACGATGATGCGTTATCGCCACTCCTAAATTCTCCCTCTCTCTCTCTCTATTCGTTGGCGGCGCGCGGTATCGGTATCATCAGGTAGTGTCGCTGCTCGTCGACCATGGCTCGCCCCATAATCGGTCATTACGCGGGATGACGTGTGCGTTTTGCGTGAGAGTGCGCGAGGTACAAGTTTGCTTGGAATTTTCTATATACATGGACGGACGAGCGAGCGACGCGGTGCATGCATACTGGACACACGTCGAGAACGCTTGCTATATAGCGGCAGCAGCAGCAGCAGCAGCAGCGGCGGCGCGATGGGTTAACTTTGTTAACCGTACCAAAAGCTCCGCGCGCGCCTGTGGATTCTCGTTGTTCACGTCCATCCTATATGGCTCATCGGCTTTCCTCTCACTTTGTTCGCTCAACGACCCATGCAACAATCCCCCTCGTGGCCTCTTTCTCCTCCGCACGCGCGTGGCTCGTTCTCGCGGTGATCCAGAGATCGGACCGAAACTCTCTCGTTATTCGTTGAGCGCGAGACTTGACTAAAACCCAGCGGCGTCGTCGTGTGTGGCTCGCTCGTTAAGCCGTGTGTCACATACGCTCGAGAATTGAGAGAGCTCTATCGCGGCGAGCCACCGTCGTCCACCAACCCGACGCGCCGCTTTCCTCTCGGTAGACAAATTTTCTCGCTGCTGCCCGTTGCGTTTCCCGCACTCGAGGCTCTCTCTCTCTCTCTCTCTCTCTCTCTATATATATCGCGCGTATAAACCGCGGGCCGCATCCTCCGCATCCGCGCGACAACCACCTGCCGATTCGGCCCTAAAACAATAATGATAATAATAATAATAACGAGGAATGCGGAATTATGATATGCGGCGAGCGATTATATAACCGTATCGCTGGATCATTATGATGGATTATTGGCGCCGCGCGGTGAATGCGTTCGCAATCGATGACTTCGGACTTTATTGCTGCTTCCTTGACTCGGCCGCTGATCTCCCTCAAGTTCATATCTATGCGATCAACTCCTCGTTATTGTGCAATAGCTCAAGTTTATTACACGAATTGCCTGATACACGAGTCGCGCATACAATTCACACGCAATTAAATTAATAAGGAGACACGCGAGGCTGCTGTGTAACACCGGGCAAGGCATCACATTTAATGAAAATTCGTGCGGGGGATACATCGTCGCCAGTAGGCAGTAATTAATTAGCACAGCCGCCTGCTGCCTCACCGATCACGCCTGCCACCGTACTACCGTCGTCCCTCATCCTTATTTCCTCTATCTCTCGCCTTCTTCCATATGCCACGCCGCGTCTTCTCATCATTATCTCCGAATGCATTTCCCCATTATTATCAATATACTATCTGATTTTTATCGAACATCATCGCCTCCTTCAGCTCCGATTATTTTTGCCTTGCTCGCTTGCCCGCGTCACCGCTTTGTCGTTCCATGTTTACGCAAAAAGAGGCATCATCTCTTTTTTCCTGCTGTTTCTACAATCGAAGCTCCTTTCGTACAACAACGCGCGGAGGCCCCAAAAATTATAGACCGTGCCGCCTCGGCGAACGTTTCAAACTATATAAATTTAATCGATAAAGTTTGGATATTCGGCTCACGTCCGCGCGTCCAAATTCCTCACGATTTTATATATCGAAACGAAATTTATTGTTGCATACTGCGGTTGTGTATATGCGCGGTGAAAAACAAGAAAAAAGAATGAAAACGCATTCGTTGAATTTTACGATTTTATCGCAACAAACAGGCCCAATACGACGAGGCCCAATTGATGTCAAATTTTTCGATCTTTGAGCGCGAATACAGCAGAAACTTTTTTTTATTCATACTCGAAAAGGAGCACAGGATAACCCCTGCTCGGAGACGTGTGTCGAGCCGCGTAGCCTCTTCTACCATACATATATATATATATATATAGCGAGTGTAAAAACTTGGCCGCATTTCCAAATGAATATTTTCTTTTACATATCGGAGGTTATACGAGTGCACAACGATGTTCAAGTTTGCATCGTTGAAATGCAAACAATTGATATACGAAAATAGTAATTGTTTTTAAAATTACAATAACAGACAATGATGAGGAGGAGAAAAAATATTTTTTGTTGGAGCCGATGGCGGTGAGAGAACGCGAACGGTGCGGCATGATATGATAGTGCACGTACGACCTCGTAAATTGAGGAAACAATTTATTTTTGTTTATGTATGATTGCTCGTGGAAGGGTGGTTTTGAGGGTATTTACCGGAATATGCGGAATGTCTAGACAGCGAGAATATGATGGGCGGCGATTGACACAGAGCATCAGCGTCGAGTAGCGCGAGCGGTGGAAAAAGAGGCTACTTAGTAGCGGAATCTATAGAAATATAGTCAAGTTGCAGCACGGAGGAAGTATAACAGCGCGCAGAAAGTATATAGTATGTATTCGTAGAGGGTATCAGGGAGCCGGGGTGTATGTAACGAACGTAAGCTGAGAACCAACAAATGTCGTGTACAGCCGCTGGGGCATGTGGATACGACAAGAGAAGCGAATAAGCAGCGCGTCACGGTGGATTGCACTTGGTGAAAAGGGCCTCCTCGTCTACACTCTCATTACGGTGAAATATTCCGGGAAGCTGCAGGAGTCTTGCGCTTTACGGCGCCTCTATCGTTCGGCTCGCGCCCTTCTCTCTTCCATTTCCTACTCCCAACTGCTGTTAACTATACACAGCCCCGCCGCCTCTCTCGTTTCTAGTTTTTGTAGAAACAAACCCTCTCCCTCGCCCCCCCCCCCTGTCCCGCTTGTTCGTAGCGCGGACTCTGCAGCGACTGCACGAGACTCTCATCCTTCGTTCAACTCTCGCGGGGCAGCAATATTTTTAGTCTAGTTTTTTTTTCAAGTGCAAATCTCAAGATTTTCATCGAATATTCGGGAGTTTGTCATCGTATTGATACTTGCGTAATGTATCGCGGCCTCGTGGGTTTGGTGGAAAAAAAAGAAGTGAACGACGATTTTGGGCGGAATGGAGGTAAATTTTGGAAGTGGCGAAATAGCTCATGGCGGATGAAATGAGAGGAGGGCGAGCCTCGGTTTATACGCTCGAAAACCGAAGCATAATTCTTTTGTTTTATTTGGTAAAAGTGTATATGGTGGCGGTATATGCGGTGCTGGATGCTGGATGGATATGTGGGCGGAATTCGAAAGCTCTGGGCGTTATACATGTTTGCTCGATATAGTTATAGTTGGGGGGGGTCCAAAGTATGATGGAGAAAGGAGAAAATGTGAGAAAGGCCGAGGGTGCAGGAACGACGGGACTTTACTGCGCAAATTAAGGCAAAGTGGCAGTCAGTAATTTTATGTGCCCATCTCAGCTACTGATATTGAATTTCCCTAGTCGCTTAATCCAAATCCTGGCCCTCCGCGCAGTTGAGAAAATGAGAGAAAGAGGGCGGCTCGATGCTGCGGAACGCGAGCCACCAGCAGGGAGGGAGAGAAAGAGCGAGATACGAGAGCGATCTCGCAAAATTGGAATCATTACTTTACGGTCGCTCGCGAAATTGGACGTGTGAGACGCGGCCCGAGGAGGAGGAGGAGGAGGAGGGGGGGGGGGGGGGCGGGGGGGGGGGGGGGGGGGGGGGGGGGGGGGGGGGGGGGGGGGGGGGGGGGGGGGGGGGGGGGGGGCCCGGGGTCGAGGAACAAGTTGGCTATACACCGCGTGCGCGTCGCCTCGATACCGCGTGTACCAGCGAGGGTTGCACAGCCAGTGTGGGTTGCATCACTTTTATTCTTCATTAAAATATTGGACGGCCTGACCAAAGTGAGACTCGGACCGTATTTAATGAAGAAATTTGGAATTGGCATGAGCGGCGGCGGCGGCGGCCGTATATTTCGTTGCGGGGCGTGGAAAAATGTTGGCTTCTATTTTTACTCACTAAATCTGGACGAGCGTTGCGGCGGCATGCGTAAGCTTCGCCCACATGCTGGCTCGTTCGCGACCCTCGCGTTTATCCAATCGCATATTTGATCGTGCGTACATAAAAATTGTGTATGAAAATTCCCGTTTTCCAAGTGGCTGGGCTCTTTACGAGACCGGAAAAAAATTGGTTAATGACAGAATTGGGCAAAAAAAGTGATGATAAAAAGGTAAATGTTGTTAATGTCAGGAGGAGGGCGGCAATGCACCTACAGATTTATATGCGCGCGTGTACTATTATATGCTCGAAAGTTGCTCGACCAATCGGCGCATATTTTTGGCATTTACGACCAATCACACGTGGCCATATACCGTGCGCGGTCGTAGAACCCACCGCAAGGGAACCGTGGCGTCGCCGCGCGTCCCGCGAGAGCTCAGAAAACTTGACGGGGAAAATCAGCCAAGTGTTGTATACTCTTCCTCGTCGTAACACAAATATATAGGCCATTCGGTGCCGAGCCGCTCTGGCTCTCTCTGCTCGTATTTTTTTCTCGAAAATATATTCCCTTCAGCGCCCTTCGATCGTCTTTTTTTTATTTTTTTTTTTCCATCTTCCAGATCCAAGTGCTCGAGGGACTTGTAATTTTTAGTTGGGACAGCCCGTGTACGCGCGAATATATAAATGTATAGGCTATTGGCTGAACGGGCGTTGTTATGCGTGCTCCTCGTTCGCCTCGCGGAGGAGGTTTCTTCGAGCGCGCGAGGAAAGAAAATTACCGAGCGATTTGGCAGGATGCGTCGGTCGAAAGTGCGCTCTTAAAATTGTCCGATATACAGAACCGATATACAAAGCGAATAGCATTTTTTCTCGGACCGTATTTCGTTTTTGAATTTATTTAGCCACATGAAAAATGCCATGTTGAAGGCTGGATAGGATATGGTTATTGCGTAAGCGTGTACTATTAAATGGAGGCGCACGCGGTCGGTAATTTGCCTTTTGTTCTAGACTATAATCACTGACTCGTAACTTTTGCTCGAACGAAGAAACTATATACAATAATTATTCCAACAGCCGAGTTAACGAGGACAAAAGCATGGATTCCTGTCGAGCATATTTCGTCCAAGAGCCCGAGCGACAGAAACAAATTGAATTAATGTTTTAATATAATAAAATTGGACGAGGGGTGTTGAGGTGAGGCGCGCGACGAAATCCGAATAAAATAGGAATAAGATCGGTTGGGCACGGTGGAGACACGTCGTCGAAGAGTTTATAATCGAAGCGAGGAGGATGAGCGAGCGGCGCTGCAGGGCCTAAAGATCTCTGGGGCTAGAAGACAGAGGAGGTAATTTGCAATAGCTTGTTAGGTGCTCTTGGTTGGGCGAGGCGAGAATGCAGCTGAGAGTCAAGTGAAGCCAGCGGCACTGCTGGAAACTCGACTAATGACTAAACTTGCTAATTCCGACCAATTACAGGCACCCAACCGCCGCCCTTCCTTCGTACCATAGACAGCAGAGTTGCAGAGTCTCTTTGGGTGGCTCGGAGCATCAGAGCGGCGGCGGGTTTCCTAAAACGGTGGCAATTCTAATGCATCTCCGTTTTATTTTGACCGATAGACTAGAACCCAGCCGAGCTCGTAACTTTCCGCTGCTAGCTTGCACGAAAATTTCTTTGACCACACTTGCCGCGTTAGCAGATATATTAAGCTTAGATTTCGCACTGCGGATTCCATAATTGTTCGCTTCTCCTTCTCGCCCTCCTGACCGAGCCGCCCGGAGCCGCTATATGCGTGAGACTCACAAGTGAGCCAGTAACTAATGAGCAAGTGAGTATGTCGAAGAATCTGAAACTCCTTGCCCAATATTAACTGCGTAGAATCCAATTCGACATATTGTACTTGGACGAGTAGACGTTCGTCGGTAATGAGTAACGAGACAAGCGCAGTTTCTTCTCGAAATTATCGAAATTTTATTTTCTCCATATGAAGCGACAAGGGAGATATTTTATATTGAAAATTGAAGGTTAGCTTCGATTACTTATCCATCACCGTGAGGATCGGTGATGAGGTTCGGTGGATATTTTTTATAATTAGCGGAGCACACGTGATTGTTGGCATAGTTGCAATTGTTTTTAAATCGTTATGTAGAGTCGGATTTATTCGTCCTATCTTGTTCTGGGACTGGAACGGCTCTGGTGACTGCATAAGTAAACGAGTTATGCGTACAACTGAATCATTTACATACGTTCCTGACCCCGGAGCAAGCAGCATTGAGAAAGATGGCCGAACGTGGAAGATGCTGGTAATGGTGATGGGTCTACTCTTAAACTTGTGTAGGCGTTTTCCGTCTTTCTCTCTTTTTTCTCTATCGCTCTTCTCGGCCGCCGCCGCCGCCGCCGCCGCGCTGTTACATTTGGGAAAGTCGTCGCTACATCCACGTGCATTCAACGAGTCCCCGTACGACCGTAGCCGCAGCCCTTCGATTCAACACAAATCTTTACTCTCGTTCTCTTCTCGATTTGCAATCAAACATGCTCATAACATTTATGGCGTCCGCGACATTTCATCGCGAGAATGCTAATCTTCGGTTACTTCTTTATTTTCCTCCCACAAAATTGTCTTTTGATTGAAATTTTTCTGTTGTCGCTCACACTGAATCGCGCGTATGCGTCTGCAATAATACGCGCATTCGCGTGGTCAGTGTTCGATGTTGGCGCGTACCGTTTGGAGTAACAAGCTGCCACCGAGTTATATTTATGGGGGCCATCACGGGTCACACCGGCTATTCTAACTCTGTTTTTTTTTTATTTTTTGTTCCCCTCCGATCCGACCGCCATCTACCCTGTTGCCCGATTCCCGATACATTCCTAATACCCTTGTCTCAACCAGACTCTGGATTCATGATTTGTTTTTATTTTTTATATCTTTCTCGCCACTCGTACAAACTTACATTTAAACTTTCACCTCGGCAATATTACCTTCCGAGGTCGAGTCACCCTATGCTTACTGCTAACGTATACGCCCCGTTGAGAATAAATCCTGAAGCTCGCTATTCCGTCGCGGCTACATTTTTCTCACTGCTTAAAGAAACGAGAAATTCTTTTGCAAATCGAACAATGTTATTTATGAAATTTCTACTGATTATCGATATTATGTGTTTATCAATCTTTTCCATCGTGTTGTGTGTTTTCCGGAGCGATTTGCTTCGTCCGTACGTATTAGTAGTCCAACACGAGAAGCTCAAATCTGTTATTAATGCAGCCCTCCGCATATGTCGATAGGATGACTCTCTCGCTCTCCCGCGCGTGCATTACGAACATTAATGAGCTACGTATGTATGCCTAATGGATCGAACGATAATGTAGTTGGCCGCCGTACGTTGGTCCGCGGCGCCATTGTAGCCAGCACACTTCTGCCTTGTTCTCCTCAGGTTTAACAAGGTGGAGCTATTTTGCTGAAACTTGGATGAGCTCAAATGGACCGAAGTATTGAATTATCCAAGCGTTGACGGATATAATATGAGAATCACTCGTTTTAACGATAAACAATGCAGCGCGCTCTTCCACTGGAAATGGTAAAAAAAAAAAAACACGAAAGTTTTTCATTTTCCACGTAATCGTCGTTCCTTTTCATTGCTCTTTGTTCTTGGTCCCGAGCAACAATTGAGCTTGGTCGAAGCACGAGAAGATGATGCGAGCGACGGAGGAAATTGAGCGAGGCTCGCTGGGAGAAGAAAAGGATAATATTGCTGCGAAGCGCGAATGGTCGAGAGGCCGGTATTTCGTGAGGCGCAACGCGAATGCGATTGCTGTTCGAGCTGTTTCAACTATGAAATAAAATATATTTGACGCGTGGCGTTTGGTTGGGGCCCGCGAGAGCGAGAACGAGCAAAGGGACGAATGTTGCGCGAAGAAGCAGGCGCTCCGGGAAAAAGTAAATCTTTTCGTAATAAAGGTTGGCCGCGAATTGGCTCGCGATCCGGGGGGAAAGGCGCATCGCGGTTTGAGCAGCAAGTGGGAGAAAGAAAGACCGCCGCCGAGGAGGCTGCGAAAGGAAAAGGAGCGTTTGCCTCGGGTAAAGGGGAGAACAGCGAGAGCGGGAATAAAGGATGGGGAAGAGGAAAGGTTTGCGTGTTGCACCCGGAGGGCAGGATATACAAACTGGAGCTCCAAGTAGAATTTAAGGGGGGCGCACAAGTGACGCGCTCGCGGAGAGAAAGAGCGAAAAATACGAGCAAGAAGATGAAGACAAAGCGTAGATAGATAATTTAGGCCTCTCGGTTGCGCGCTCTTGAGCGGAATATAAAAAATAGAGAGAATCGGTTCGCGCAGGTAATGATAACTTTGGTTGGATATAATGACCACGCCGGGGACGAAACGAAACGATCAAGAGAGACGAAGCGCGGAATGACGAATGGGGAGAGACGAGACGCGAGGAGAGAAGAGAACAAGATACTTTTAAATAACAATCGCCGCGAGAATAGAGAGCATTTCAACTAAAAAAATTGTCTAATTATTGGTGGAAACGATTATAGTAATTATGCACGACCGGTCGCATCCATCTTTTTCGCGAGGCATTTTCGTCTGTGATTATGTTTATCGATTCCACCCCTCCCCGGCATCTATAATAACTCCGCATCGGAGTAAATACGGCTTACCGTTTGTCTCTATACCTTAAGACGTTTCAAGACACAAGTGCATGGTCAAACAAATTTTTCCTGGTTACAGCGCTCATACTTTTTCATTGAATTGCGGATTTCACGGCTCCGATTATACGGAACATAAAGGATTGTGGCGACAACGATCCCGGAGCAGGATGAGGGGGGGCGTGTGACGGATATCGATAATGTTGTATGCGCGAGCAGGGGTTATTTGCAACGTGTTCAATAGGATCTCGTAACAAAACACTGCTATTTCGAGAAATAGCGAGACTCGTGAGATCTGATCTCAACTATCGATTGTGTGGCTCTTCCGAAGCAACGATTCCCCCCCCCCCCCCCCCCCCCCCCCCCCCCCCCCCCCCCCCCCCCCCCCCCCCCCCCCCCCCCCCCCCCCCCCCCCCCCCCCGCCCCCCCCCCCCACCCCTTCTTCGTTATCGTCGTTATCGTTGGTGCGGCGTTGCTCGTTATCGTTCCGTAACGCTAACAACATTGCCACGGCGTGGCACTCGCTCGCGTCCGCGATCTCGTTATCGCTTGTAATTGCTCTCGCACTCGTACGCTTCAACCACCTTCTTACCTTCTTTCCATTTTCTTTCTTTTCCTCCTCCTGCGTTTTTTTTATCATTTTTTATTCCTGCTTTTGATCATCAGACTGGTGCTGGCTATTGTTGGCCTCCTCCATCATTCGTTTTCGTCGCATCGCACGCGAGTTTACCTTAATTATATCTTTATCAGGCTCCGAAGCCCCTCATCCTCAGACACACCCTTGCTAACTCGCACCCTTCTCATTATTATTCTGTTAATTACACCGCGACGTCTATATTCACTCTCTATATATATCTTTCATGTTTTTTTCTTGACGCTGCTGCTCCGATCGTGGCGATTCGTTATATCCTCCTCGTTCGCCTTGCCAGAATCTCATCTTCATATATTTTTCGATAAACTCGAGGGTTCGCCGCTCCGGATGAATGTCGAAAGTGAAATTAAGTCGCGGATCAATGGGAATGACAATTAATAGGCGAGATTAACGCGTTACGCATGGCAAGGTAATTGGATGCAGCAGCTGGCAGGTGGCAAGTGGCAGCAGCGTGGCCCTCCAACTCGATCCTGCTGCTTGGCTGCTTTCCTTCACAAATGCTTTGGATGCCTCCTGCTCTGCCCCTCTCGCACTCAAACAAACGCACCAGTGGCAGCAGCAGCAGCAGCAGCAGCAGAAAGGACCGTTACGCCACGCCCTGGGCTCGATCTCGTGACTCGTGAGACTGCAATCCACATATATATGCATAGGCCGCGCCGCGCGCCCGTTTATACGCGCGCGTATCGTTTCAGCTCGTTTGCAAAAGTTGGTCATGAGAGGATACGAAAGAAAAGTACTAGGATATGAGCGCACAACCGCCGAGTCCAACTGAATATTATTCCCTCTCCTCTGGAGCATTGCCAAGGCTTCGGGCTCCTGATTCCATTTTTTTTCTTCCTTCCAACATATATGGGCTCGAGTTGTCGCTGTACATACGAAACTCTGTTAAATCCTTGGCTAGATGATCTAATACACGAGCGAGTGTACGCGCGTCTAATTCGTCGGCATTCGGAGCGGACTATCCACTCGGTGCCCACTATAGACACGGAAAAACCCTTATTTTTAATTAACAAGTTAACACTTGTTACTCAATGTCGAATTTCTATATAGGCCTTTCATTTCAGTAGCGACGCGTTTTTTTTTTTATGTTACAGAAATCAGAGGATTACAAGCAACGGACCTTCCGACGTGGATTTGGTTGTTCGATCGACGGAATCGAGCGAATAAAATAAACGAGCCACGAGAGATTATTGGGTACGCTCAAAGAAAAAAAGATAAATCGGATCGTGTAATATTTCGAGACAACGCATAGACGGTGGGCTCTTGTGGCCCACCTCCAACATCGGTCAAGCTGGCGAGCGCTCTGGCCGCTGGTATGAACCCCCACCATCCGGGCCATTCCGCGACATATCCCCATCATCCCTCGTTGTCAAGTAGCCCTCATCATTCGGGGCCGGGTGGTAGCCATCACGGAGGTTACGGCGGCGGCGGCGGCGGCGGCGGCGGCGGCGGCGGCGGCCTCACTCGCCTCCTAGTCATGGCGGGCCAACGGAGCCCGGTGCCCCTTACGGATCGTTATCCGGTGGTCCGGGCTTGGGAAGCAACGGACATCATCACGGCGGTGGTGGTGGAATGATGAGCGAACATCCTCATCATCCGGGGCACCCTCATCCTCATATACCCGGTCATCCGGCTTATCCACCCGTCAATCACAACAACAACTGCACCCTCAAGGTAAGCCGAAGCTTTTATTAATGCTTATATTTGTCATTTTCGAGTTTAAATTAAATCGAACTCTCGTGTACGCGCGTCTGTGCCAAGTTGCCGAAGAAACGAATTGGCACGAATCGGTGTGTGTGTGTGTGTGCGTGCGTGTGCGTGTGTGTGTGATTGCGGCGGCAGCCTCTCAATGGCAATGGGAATTAGGTCGGACGTCTTAATTTTGAAATGTGTGAAATGCGTGAAGATGCGAGAACACGACGACGACGGTGCGTGCGTGCGTGCTAGGATCGAGGAGGGAGCGGAATAAGAATAAGAATAAGAAGAATAAGCGTGCGTATATATGGGATAATGATTGGACGGGTAAGAAAAGGTATAGAAAGAAAGTGCTATGGGCTATGAAAGAAAAATTTTACGACTATTATCTGGCAACGTGACCCTTACTTAACCCTCCATTGAAAAGTGCAACAATATGAACATTTGAGCAGCGGGGAAATATATAATTGAATGGATGAAGAGTGAGAGAGAAGGATAAAAGAAGCGCGACGGTTGAGGGAGGGCAAGTTGGAAGACAAGAGAGACGGAATGAACGGCCGGGAGACACAAGGCCCGGGCATAGTTGCCCCACCAGACCACCGCGCGCTATACTACGTTGCCCATCGCCGAGTTTGCTGCGCAGCGGACCCTTCCTCTTTCAACGTTTGTTAGGTCCTTTCTAGGCTCGCCTTTTTATACTTCCCCCACCATTAAACGCCCGAGTAGGCACCGAGGTACCTGAACCCAGGGGTCTCCCGAGGCATTCAGGCCCCAAAGCGACCCGGCTGGTTCCGACCAGCCAGTTGGTTCCTGACTTCGGTCGGGGCTGGTACGCGCGCAATCCTCGCTTCTCCGTTCCACGCATATAGCCTCTATACCTTTTATTATACATATAGACGCGCCTACGTATAGACATTATAGGCGCGACCGAGGAATATTCCAGAGTTTTTGTTTTTAATATAACAGCGGGGTAATCGCGGGGATCCGTTAAACTCGTGAAAATCGAATGAATCGCGGTATCGTCGAGTGCTCAATGGATAACTCGTGGATCCTCGAGAGCGTTGTAAAAGGTACTCGATACCGACGAGCGTCGATTATCTAACGGTCTATACGATCTCGGTGCTGCTGCTTTTCCATACCGACGCTCTTAGTGCTGCTTTTATAGTGACAAGACCGTTAATAATCAAGTGCTTCCTCATATCCTGAATATCCTCCAGTGAATTTTTTATTTTCTCATATATTCCAAATTTACTCCTCGACGAATCTCTCAAACTCGCCCTCTGTACACGCGATCCCGAGCAATTGCAATATTTTCAAGTGCGAATTATCATCTTTTACATCCAACATGGAAGTTCATCAACATTATCACGGCACCATCACATCGCACATGAATCCCATGAAATGCTATCCCGGCGACAAAATGATTAAGGTTCGAGCAACGACATGCTTTTTGCATTAGTTAGAGGAAAAACAAAACTCGGATCAACTGAGAAAGTAGGAAAATAGAGTAAATAAAAATATGTTATTCGGAGCAGGGACGGGGATATTTGGATCATGGCAGAGTGAATTCACGGTGACGTTCGAACCATTTCCCGTCGGATTGCGAGTTCTCGCCGCAACCGCAACGGCGAAATTCTTGGCTTTCCAGACATTGTTTATAAATCTTGTTCGTTCTGCTTTCCAAATCTCCGACCAATTTTCACTATTTTCCACTCACAATGATAGATTTGTTTTTTTTTTGTCTCTTTTACAAAATATGTGCTTTTATGTCATTTTAAATTGCACGAAAAGTCATTGAGGCAAAAAAAAAAAAAAAGCCAGCACCGGCTGGAAAAGAAAACGTATGAAACAAAAAATGGGACCGGGTTTTTGCGCTCGGGCGTTGAAAAGATCGCTACAATTGGTAGAATGAGGAAATAATAGACGCGTGTAGCATATTATTTCCATTTGGCTTTGACAAGTGAATGTTGGTTTATTTGTCAATTTATTGAGGAAATAAGAAAGTTGGAGGTTGAACGCGACGATTAGAAATAGTTAAGTGGTGGTACTCAAGTTTTCGTGAGTGTTAGAGACAAAGTTTGAGAGAGAAATAGGGATTTCACGTCCGTGTCTGGGAGGACGGTGTGCGACCTAAACATTCTACCAACGTTGAAACTCTAATATATAATCGGCTCGGCGCGGCGTTCCCCGCCATGGCGTTCCGAGAGCAAGTGCTGCCAACGCGTTTAAAGTCCGACTCGGTAGGCGTTTGGTCCGATGTGCAAAAAAATTAGCCACGACAATGCAACATCGGCCAAATGGTTTTGGTAGCTGTAGGAAAAAGTGGCGGGCACCTATACGCGGGACGATAATTGCTGGTCTTTGAGGATAATATTTATTCGGTTTATTATCGTTGGAGCGAAATAATTGATTGGAATTTTTGTAATAAATTGCAGCAAGAAGGCGGTCCGAGCGCGCAATCGAACGCTCAAATTTGTTCGGGTTGCGGCAGAAGGATAAACGAGAGATGGCTTTTACACGCGATGGATGGATACTGGCACAATTCGTGTTTGAAATGTTCGTTATGCGGTGCTGCACTTGCGGACATGGGGACATCGTGCTACGCGAAAGCTGGGCTAGTACTGTGCAAGCATGACTACGCGAGGTGAGTTAATAACATTATCTCGAATATCATGGTAAAGCAGAGGCGGCGCAGCGAATTTTACGAACGATGAGTTATCATTCGGTTGGTGGCGGCCAAGAAATATTGGGATTGAAAAGTTTGCAAATATAATATAAAGAGCGCGGCGGATGATGCCGGGTTTCTCGAATTTCGAACCGCCTTTATAGCCGCGCGCGTCTCACGACGCCCTCGTGCGATTATTTCGTTTCCTCTGCGAAATAGACGAATACGACGCGGAGACCCTCGATGGTAGGTAATCACCCAAGACCGTTCCAAATTTAGAGGATTCGAGGTCAGAGCGCAATTTAATGAGAAACAGACGTTGACTCGGTTGGATCCGTCTGCCCGGAATAGATCGACGTGCATGATTCTCTCTCCCGCTCCCTCCCTCCTTCTCGCCCCTTTTCTTCCTCTATTATATAGTTAACCTTTAATATAATCTCGTTGGGTCTGTTCTTTTGTCCGTTTCCCGTTCCATCATACTCTCTGCGAATGGACAGCGCAGAGCAGTGTTATATGCTCATTTAGTGAGCGAGCCGAAGGGGACCAGGTTTGCGAAGAAAATGACGGCGTCACCGCGCGCCTCGTTCGTCGTGGCTCGACCGACGCCGACCTTCCTAATTTTTCTAATTACATTGTAAATCATAAATCTTTCGATTCTACCGCGATATAAAATCAAATGGGCGAAAAAGAAAAGTCGAAAATTAATGGTTTCGTCGATGCGCGATTAGGATAGGCAAATGCGTGTAATATAGAACGAGCAGTCTCGATGTCACGAGGATATAAAGAACATTGTGGCGTGTGCCGGTTGGTAAATTATCCTGTGAATCGCGCGGTATAGGGAGATGAAGAGATAGAGAGGCGAATTGGATTCGGGTTAGGTAACGGCTGAATAATAGAGGGCAAGGAAAAAGCCGAAGAGCGCAGCAAGTGGTATAGAGGGTGGGTGGCTCGTTTCTTTCGCATTCACGGAATGTTTCAATCAGTTTGATTGAAGGGCTACTGAGCTACGGCAAGAGGGTAAACTCGATTTGCCGGCTTATAGAGGGTGACGCGGGTGGAAAGTGACGTTTCCCGTTGGCGGTGGCTCATTGCGCGGGGACCCACGGTATAAGCGGAAATATCTCCAATGCGGGGAGACTTTTCTCTTTTGGTGTTTCGTCGATCGACCAACGATCCGGGAGTTTGCCCGCAGTGATATACGCGACTTTAACTCCCCAGTAACGCGCAAACGATCCGCGGATCTCTGAAATTACTCTCTTGTTTAAATAAGTGCGAAGAAACAAGAAAAAACGGAGGAGGACGGGATGAGGTTTCGGCAAGATTGACACTCGGCGGTCTTGTTTCGGAATGCACATGTGTTTGGAAGCAGGACCGAGCAGCAGCGAGTGAGCAAGATGGAGCGAGAAACTGGAAGAATACTTGTCGGGAGAGGTTTGGCGGTTGACCGCCGCGATCGTCAAAGGATCGTCACAATGGATGCTATAATGAGAGGAGGGAGAGAGAGAGAGAGAGAGAGAGAGAGAGACAGGGTCGCTGGGCCAGCCAATGAGCGAACGTCTTGCCGGTGAAGCGGGGCCCGCAGCAAGCGAGTATTACGAATAATAGGAATAACGTGTTCCGCGCGCGGAGATGTGCAATCAGAGCATGCTTCTTCCATCTCTCCGTTTTTCTCTGATTCACTCTTTTGCCTTGTATTTTGGACGGCGGTGGTACGGTGCCGCAACGACGCAATCTCGGCACCTCGTCAAAATCCTAGTGGCTCTCTGCCGCTGCTAGCATGCAGCACACCCTTGTTCATCGCATTCTCCTTGCGTCGCTCTTCCTTCAGACTCGCAAACTCCACCGCACTCTACCCCGCCCGTGCCCCGCACCACTCTCACTCTTCTGGCCGAATACCAAATTCTAGCAATTTGGTAGGTGGCTACGTACGTTGTTGAGTCAACATGATTGGGCTTGACGCGCGTCGACGCGCATGACGATCGAAATTTGGGACGAACCTCGACGATATTGCTCTATAGGGGCTATACGCGCCATCACTTTGCCCTGGCAATGCGTGAATTTTCACGATAACAATGATAAATAATTGCGGGTCAATCGTTTGATTTCTATGAGTCCACCAACTTTGACTATTTTCAATCTCTTGCTGGGGAATGTTGATTGCCGTTGTGAGACGTGGACGCAGACATTATATGCTTGGTAAATAGGAGCGCGTCTTATTCGAGGGGGAAGCATCGGCATGATGCGCGGCGGTCGGCATAGCGGCGCCAATCGAACCAAATAGAAGCGAGAAGGGCGAGTGCGGTGGTGGGGATTGGCGACTGTTAATAGAATTGGACGAAGCGAGTGTCGCGTCGCACTACGACAAAAGTTTTTCTATACCTATGCTCCGCCGCACGATTCTACATACATATTTTAGCCTTTCTATACGCTGCACTTTTACATTTTTCGCAGTGTGCAGTGATAGACTCGACTAGGTAGAATCCGCGAGCATCGGGCAGGCGGAGGAAAAAGAATCGGAGAAAATGGCAATTGATAATTGAGGGAATAGCGCGGGTTGATTTATAATTGAGGTGCGAGAGGGAATAAAGAGCAGCGGCATGGATGGGCCGCGGCGGAGCGGTTAATAAACCGGTGAGACACGCTGACTGGCGAAAAGCCGTTGTTGCGCAATAGGTCTGAGAGAGGCGGTGAATAATTATGGAAAAGTGGAGAAAACATAGGCGACGAAATGTAAAAAGGAGGAGGAGGAGGAGGAGGAGAGGTAGGTGGTGTGCGACGAAACTAGGGGTCGATAAATGGCACAAAGCGTAGAAGGTGGCACAGCGCTACGGCGATAAGGGGTTCATTAGAGGCAGTTTATTACCGCCTTTGAAGTCTCTCGCGTGTTACCGTTAAGTTGCTCGATATCTCGTAATATCCAGCTCTAATCTTGCGAGGAGAAGTTAATTGCTACCTCCACCTCGCACATACTCGGGTCCGCCCTCGTTCCATTCACCCAGCCGCCGCCGCCGCCGCCGCCGCCGCCGATATACGTACACACAATTCCGTCTTTGCGTCAATGGCTTCTATAACCGAGCAGTCTACTTGGTTCCGAGTCAAGCTCGCGTCCGCCTCCGAGCAGTTTCCCAGCACTCCGGACCGCACACACTACCGTGCTCTCATGCCCGGCTATATACGTCCGCTTTTCAAAAAATTCCAAAATCATTTGCCGCTACCGCCAAAAACTCGATTACGATTTTTATTAGATTACCGATCGATGCGGCGGCGGCGGCGGCGGCGGCGGCGGCGGCGGCGGCGGCCACCAACATGTAACAACGAGAAAATCTTTTGGTGAAACACTAAGATGTTCTTCGAGGCTGCGGAACAGGCCATGATTAAGTTTCAGACTCGACGAAGCTTATCTTTTCAGTTGGAAACCCCTCAGGGCATAACATTTTTCCTCCATAGCAATTAACGTTTTGTTTGAACGTAAACTTCCACTTGCCCGAGGCTTAAATTGGTTAATCTTCTCCCCTATCTCATATCTCTCGGGCGATGCACACAAACCGTATGTAGCCTCTATACCTATATACATACACACTGATGTGTGTAAGTAAACTGGTATGCGCGTTCAGCCGTTTAATCAAATATCATTAACCGGAGAGAGCGAGAGAAAGAGAGGGCGGAGAGGGCAAGAGGGGGCAAGAGAGTAGCGAAGGAGGGACGCGGCGTGGAATAGAATTTATGGTGTGTGCGTGTGTGTGTGCTAAGTATGAGCCGAAGCGAGTTCAGCATGGTGAACAAACACCCACGATATCTGGCAGAGCCCTGGAGATGGTCAAATATCATTCCCGGGAACTAACTCCGTACGCGCGCGCCCACCTCATTTACAACCAGCACTCTGCTTTCGAACGCTTTTGACGAAATCTAACCACAAATACGGACACACTCGAACCAAACACTCTCCAATATCCCACCTGGGGGTTTTTTTTTTTTTCCTCTTCCAACGAGTATTTCTTGTTGTTTCGTTTAATCAGCGATCGAACGTGATTGAAATTAAGGAGAAAGGAAGTTGTTGAATATGGGCGTTGGAGGACGTTATGACGTGTAATGGCTCGTGTCGATGGAGAACGCGGAAGGCTCAATACGCGTGAAAATAGAAAGAGAGATAAAATTAAAAGGGATGAGGACAAAGGGGTAATAATTGATCCCGGAGCGAAGGTTTCATTATTTTCTAATCTACCCGATGGTTCTCCTCCTTTTTGTCTTTGTCGCGCCGTTATACTTCCGCGCGCTGCGGATGCTCCGTGAAACTTGACCGGGTGAAATATTGAAAAGTCAAATAGGAAAGAATTTAGCGAGCCAGGCCGTAATTCGATCGGTTGTATCGATTGCGTCCTCGTGTAGAAAACGTATGAAAAATAAAGTTTGTGGTTAGCGGTACAGCGTCGCATGTATAAACGACTCGTCGATGGATGAATTTGGAGCAGGAAAAAGAGACAAAGATGATAATGTTTTTTCGCTCTATCAGAAGGCGGTTTGAAAAGACTCGTTGGTTCTGCCAAAATCCCATTAATTTTGTCGCTCCGTTTGTTCACCGGTCCCTCCGTCCGGCCATGCCTACAGCCGCCCACCACCACCTTTTCGTATTTGTTTATACGCCCCGCGGGCGTTACGCTTACTCTGTGCAAGTCTCCGCACCGCTGCTGCCTCCTCCGCGTACTATCTTTTTCCACCGAGCGACCTTTTTTATCAGCATTTTTTCGATCAAATTCAATTCGAAATAAACTAAGCCACCTCTTTGAGATCCAAAACAATTGGTGCTAAAAGTAAATGTACGTTTTTACGTTTCCTCGCACTCTGATCGATCGAATTTATCGGTGCCAACTGTTGGGAGTCGTCAGTTTTTCAGGCTATGGGAATATTTGAAAATATATAGCGATTATGGGTATATCGCGCATCCTTACCCTCGAGACCCGACGTCGAGAGCAATTATGCATAATACCCGTTAAGCTATTCATAGAATATGATTTTTTGTCTCGTCAGAAAAGTTTGGGTTAAACGTATAGTTTATATTATTAAGGCTAACATCGCGAGCGACAGCGTCTCAGGGTCAGTTATGCATGGAGGCAAAGAGCTCGCTGCTGGTGCTCGGTACTTTGCTAATTATTGATAATAGCTCGGTCCCGCGAGTGCAGGGGCAGCAGCGGGTATAACGGTAACGGCGCTCTTGACACCTTCTGACCAACGATTTAACGATCCACCGTGCGATCTGGTCGGCTCTTAAAAAATGTACTTGGCCATTAGGCGCGTGCCAATAGGTAGATATTTATCATGAAATTTAGTATCAATGCGACATTGGACGGTGTGTTGTAGCGTGCCGAAGCCTCCCGCAGCAGCAGCAGCAGCAGCAGCAGCATCAGCAGCAGCAGCAGCAGCAGCAGCAGCAGCAGCAGCAGCAGGTATGCGGATCTCTCGTCTCTCCCTTTCCTCGGCACTTTCTTTCTGCTCGACTCCAATATGGCTGAAAGGAGGACATGCTAGTAAAAGCCTTTTGGTTCATGCGTTGCACGAGGATGCGAAAATTCCTCGTGCTCCGTTACTCGTCTCCTTACTCATTTCTATCAAGTACATTTGTACAATATTAGACGCTCGAACCTCGCTATTTTTATTATCGTCGAGAAAAACGAGTGGCATACTCGTCGTCTCTTGGACACTTTGTTTGTTTTTTCCTTTATTCATTCGTTATTCCATTTAGACATTTGTTTTTATCGATTTTTTCTCTCTCGTTATTATTGTCCACTTCCTGTTTCCCTCGGCGTTTTCTCGACGCTCGCATCCCTCGTCCTCCTGCTCCGGCGCATCGAATGACCACCCGTTTACCGTTTTTCTCCAACACTCGATGAATTTTAATCCGGCTGGTTCGCTATATACGGGAAAAATAAAGAAAGGAAAGCAAAGCATCAAAAGGAGAGGAGAGAAAAAAAGGCGCGTGCTCGTGTGACTCATCCTCTTCTCTCCTTCGGAGCGTCAATATTTTTTCAAGCGACTGCTGTCGCGGCGTACCTGTTTTCAGAGCGTAAATTCGCGGTCCAGCCTCGCCCCGCCACCTCGCCGCCCCGCTCATTCCAACCGAGCGCCGTCCGGCGAAAAAACTCTGACGGCTGAATAAAGAAAATAAACTTTATCATATCACGCACGTAACTGCAGCCACTCGCCATCGAGCTCGTCATCCGCCACGTCTCTGTGAAACCCTCACCGATGTAGCCATCCGCAACCGCACCGTCACAAAAACTATGGAAATATCTAATAGCTAAATTGCGCATAATTAATATGGACAGCAAAGATTTTCCCGTATAAATTTAATTTTTTTTCAAAAAAATGATGAAAAAGGGAGAAAGAGCGGCGGGAGTATGCAAATTATTCTTAGCTTCATTTTTGCACTCGCGTCCACGGCAGCAGTGGACGCCATCACGGAAATATTGATTGAACGCGCGATGTATACGAGTCTGCTTTGGTGACAAATTCTTTTCAACTTTTTATTGCACATTGACGAAAACAGCAGCATCGCAAAGGCTCGACACGCTTTTTTTTTTCTCTCTCTCTTTATATCGCGCGTTGCTCCTGCTTTTTCTATCTCTTCGACTCTTATGTTTGCGTCTACACCGGACACACCGACACACACTCTCGAGGATTATCGCCTCATCTGTTCTCGCTTGGCTATCGCAAGCTTAAAAAAATTCTCCACTAGGATGCCTGAGAGCGTACGTACGTTATTTATCCTGCTGCTGCTTCCTTTATGCATACCTGCTGAGCTCCCCCGAGTTTCCCAATTTCTATAAACATTCGATTTTTTCATCTATAATATTCTGGCCGTGGATTCCGCAATCGGAAGCATCAGGCACCGGCGATACCGCGTAAATCGTTTTATTTGTCCGAAAGTCCGCTCGAGCGAATGGACGACAGCGTCAAGTGTTTAATTAGTTGTTGGCCGGGGCGCGGCATTTTTCGCAAATCACCATAGAAACAATGTGCATAGAGGAGCACATTGGCGATCGTGGCGAACAAAATAACGACCGAAAGAACAGGTGAAACAAATTTGGGCTGTCGAAATCGAGACATCTCGAGTAGAGTGACTAAGCCGCCTCGAGATCCTCGTATTTATGGGGGTTGCCATAAATTTCTATATTTAAACTCGCCCTCGCACTCGTTCCTACCGTAATTCGCCGAATATGTTTACGACGGTGTGTCGCATACCTGTCGAGGCCGCTCGCCCATAACGTACTGACCCGACGCGACGACGACGACGACGCCCAATGTCCTAGAACACCGCCGAGAACGTTAAAACCCAGCCCCCCCTGTATAGTTCAACTTTTCCGACTATGCGCCTATTGTTTAGAAGGAAAATATTTTTTTGAAAAGCCTCGTTCGAGGCTCTTGCGAATGAGGAAGGAAAAAACAATGTTGATCAGGAACCGCAGCCGATCAGCCGTCGCTCATGTGCAACTAGAATAGCGAATTATCAAGCCGTGATGCGAATAAGAAAAGAGCAGGTCATTGTGCTTTGGTGCAGTTTTCTTGTTTTATTATGAAAGCGCGCGGAGGCTCGTCAATGGCAAGATAGAGATAAATTGGGGATGTCACCGCCGCATATTCACCGGAATATTTTCTCGCTGCGAGCGCGGCGGGGCGGCAAGGATTTCTGGCAAAGAAACTTTTGGGCTTTCGGTTCGCTGCGATGTTTGTCGAGTTTCTTTCAATTTCGTTTGATTCGTAAATGGACTTGACTGATTTATGTCTTTCTCGCTGATTCTCCGGAGATGAAAGCACAAATTACTGTAATTACTCAAAACGCTTTTCTCCAGAATTTCTCGAGTATTTTTGTATTCGGAGCAGTTTACTCTATAAAGCGAGACACGTTGTGCATGCGCTTTACAAAATAACGTGAGAGAGTTGATGGTATTGCGCGAGTGTGCACACAGTATTTCCAATAAATAATGTTTGTTCAGTTCGATCCTAACTGCATATATAAGAGCAGAGAGAATGTAAGGAGAAACCGTGTGAGCGTGGAAGAACCTGAAGTGTGCTCTCCATCTTTTCCTCGTTTTCGCTCCGCATCTAGCCAAGATTTTTCTCAACCAAACTCCCGATCGTTCCTCACGTAATAAAGAATGAGACCAATGCAAAAGTGAGTTATTAATTTCACGTTATTCCTCAAAATTGAAAACGTATGGTGCAAATATTTGTTGCTACCGAAGCAAACGTTATTGCCAGAATAATATCGCATTGAATACACGAAAGCACCAATCTGCGAGAATCGATGCTTCATGCAGCAGTATCGCGGCGCGTTGACTCAATTTGCTCCCGCCGGACTGATGACCAGCGTGCATAATAATTTTTAGCCCTCCATACAAAACAGAATTTTGTTGCAAAAGATGGATATTTTCTTTGGTACGTTCGATTACATTTTTTTTTTGTTTTTTAATAATCCCAAAAACCAAGAATATAATATATCCTAAAAACTCCCTTCGGAAGCCAATTTTAATGGTTCCAATCGTAAATTTCGCTTACAAGTCCGTGCGAAAATTTTGACATAATCCAAAAAATATTCACTTCACCGTGTTCAACGAAATTCCCAGGATTTCTAACAAATTATCATTTACGGTGTATGGATCGTGATATGCTCTCGGAGGAATTTTATCTGCGCAAGATGTCGACGTGCGAGGGGGCGAAGGATCGAGAAAAAATGTATGAGAAGGGTATTTCGGCGATCAGCAGTGGTCAATTATAGAATCGGGAGGAAGAGCGCAGCAGGTGATGCGAGGGCATGCACACAATGATAGGAGAGAGAAGAGTGTATGGGTAAATAGGAGAGATCGCCCGTAGGTTTATGGGATAGTATGCGGCGGGGGGAATACAATGATGATTGAGGATATGCCAAGTGTGTGTGTGTGTGCGCGCGCGCGCGCCCGACAGGAGGTATATAAATGTGAGGTAGGTACATAGGAAGAGATAAGTTGGGTGAGGGACTGCAGCAAGGAGAGATATCGATGTAGATTGGAAGACCGAGAGAGCGAGGGAGAGAGAGAGAGCAAGGAGACACGAAGGGAGTAGTAGCGAGATAAAGCGGCTAGGTGAAAAGGCATTAACGGCCTCTTAACATGCAGATTGCCCTCTAAAGACTTCGGAGTTCCCCGAACGTTGATTGGACGATTATTTAATGGCTCGACGAGCATCTCGGCAGCAGCACCGGCAGCAGCAGCAGCAGCAGCAGCAGCAGCAGCAGCAGCAGCAGCAGGATGTTACGCGACGTCCCCGTATATTTACGCACTCATCTGCTATATCCAGCTCTATGTACATTATCCATTTATATAGACGGTATGGATAAATACATATGTTTTATAATGTGTAATTATATGCGAAGTGGTTGGCGGCGGTCGATAAGGGCTAGCCCGCACCCTGTGCTGCATCGACTCGACCTTTAAAATGTCGTGCGGTCATACGCGCTAATTTTAAATATTGAAAAGATGTTAATCCTGTAAGATTCGAGGATGAGCGATGCGCCGAGCCGAAAATAAAGCCGCGCGTTTCTCGCGTGCGATCGCGCGCGCCCTTTGCTTCATCACAGCTGACGTGCTGTCCGCTCGAGGATCGTTCGGCGGCCATGCTCGCGAGCATCGCCACCCGCGGTGAGATAAGTCGCACATCGGCCGTGTCGATAAACGTTTTTAGAATTTTCCTTGACCCTCGACGAATGCTCCGAGTTCGGTGTATTTAATTTTTCGTTATTCAGATGCGGCGTCATGAGGCGTTGCATAACGTGTTGGTAAAAGACTCGACACGTGTATAGGCTTTATAGTTTGGAGATGAAAAAAGACGAAAGGAAAAGTAAAAATGAATGATCGCTTTGGTAAGCAGTAGCGGCGCGCATGTAATACGATGGAATGAGAGAAAAGGAAAAGTTTTGAGTGATTAATCGTCCGTGCGAACTATCAGGCTTTGCCGAGGGGATTCCAAGTCGCGTCGTGTATATTTTTTCATTCCATTCAGTTTTTTCTTTACTTTCATACGCAGCAGCAGCACGGGCGCGTTTATGCATCGAGCGGGGGGCCGCGCGGGCGCGCGCGACACATGCGAAAGACGAGGATTGAATAAAGTGACCGATGCTCAAGAAAGTGTAGACGCGATAGAATGAGAGAGAAACGTCCAATCGCGCATTTAATAGCACGAAATTACACAGAAATTGGATTTTAATTTACCTGCCGAGCGAATATATTCAAATGAGCTAGCTAACGCGTACAAGAGCGAGACAGAAATAACAAAAGAGCACTACGTTCTTTACGCCCCTAAGGGTTAAATAAATTTCCTTTCTGTTAATGATTATGTAGATTGAACGACATCTCTTCCTGCACGCTGTGATCCTCAACCATCCTGCTCCCTTCTCTCTTCCTCCTTCTTTCCATCTCTCTCACTCCACTCTTTTACATTTTTTCATTCTTCGTCTTCTGCATTCCCTGCTGCTGCTGCTGCTGCTGCTGCTGCTGCTGCTGCTGCTGCTGCTGCGCTGCACTTTCCTCTCGCCTGCCCCCTCTCTTATTCCACGAATCAAACATTGGACACTCCAACAACGTAAACGACGCTGTTTTATCGTCGGAACGATTGCCCATTGATACATAAAAATTAGTTTCTCCTCATTATTTTTTATTTCTCTCGCATTGTTATCTGATTAGGATTACACGGTCTTTGGGGAGGTTCATCAGGAATGAATTACGAACGGCTTGAACGCGGTCGGACAGTTAGTGCATGCGGTTGTTTGTGAAGCGCGTTAACGCGCGCGCGCGCGCGATACGAGTTTCTCTTGTTTATTATCGGGGGAGGCAAATAAAGTTGGCGTCTCCGTTACTTCTCTACCGCAACGTTGGCACAATTTTCGCAGTATTGAGCGACGAAATAGACGACGAATACGCGTACGCTCGAATGTTATTCGCTTATTTAACCGTGGATTAAATTCCTAGCTCGCTTCAATTAATATCTCATTTAGAGATAATTGAGAAAGCTCGTTTCTTTTCATTATATCCTTTTTTCTTAAACTTCCGAGACACGATTACGAAATAAAAACGATGTATAGAGGTTTGCGCGAGTCCATCAGTTTAACTGGAATATTCATACAGCTGCGTCTCGAAAAAAGATATATTTGCAGGGTCGAGGTGCGAGGCTAAACGATCGCTGACCAACGCTACATCGTGCTTTTTCTTCACAGCCACAAATTGCAATTTTCTTGTGAGAGATCATTATAAAATGCATAATGTTTTCGCTCAAGGAAAAGAGACGGAAAGAGGAAGAGGGCGAGAGAGGGCAAAGTAAAAAAGTACCGAGCAGTATGGAACTACGACGTTGCACATCCGTTTCGTCCCCCCACCACATTCGACACTTTTCCGTAAGCTCGCACGACCCCTTGTTCCCCATTCTTCTCCCCCCCCCCCCCTCCCCCCCCCAACCCCTCAATCCGCCTCATGTATGACGTATGACTGTATATTATAAATGCTCTTCATGCACATCTGCGTATACATATTTAGTAAACATTCTACTCTGTTCTCACCAACACCCCCAACCCCCATTAACCTTCTATGTCGTTTCACCGACGAGGCAAGCGTCTCGTTAAAAGTTTCTAGCGACGCGTATTCTTAATAGTCTGCGCGCGCGGACACGCCGTCATTAAAATTATAAGCAACGTTTCAAGCTTGTATCCGCACCTATATCTCCCAACCTCTTTCTCCCCCTCCCTCCGCCCTCTCTTTAGCTCTCCTTGCCATTTTACAATTTTACCCTCTACCCCCGCCCCGCCCGCTCGCTCTTTCTTTTTTTTTTTCATCTT
>JAPYYS010002097.1:0-18222 GCA_030522525.1 Campopleginae sp. 14b
ACAAAAAAAAAAAAAACAACCGTTTTTTGATTTTTTTTTTTTCATCTTGACGATATTTCATTCGCGGTAGGAAAATTGCCATTGGAATTAATGGCTTGAGGAGGGTGGCCACACACAACAGTGTTGCCATTTCAAAAGGATAGAAAAATTCGAGATTCATACTCTTAGTATTAAATATTAATATACAAATTTTTAAAGATTTTCCTTCTACACAGTTTCCTAGCTATCGAACACTAGAGTTTACATGCATAGGCAAAGGATCCAGATTTATACAGGTATATCTTTCGAATATCGTAAACAAATTATTAATATAAAGAATTATTTATTTATTATTCATTATTTATTATACATTTATTAATTATTATTAATAAATATATAAATATAGATGTAAATATAAATTTTATAATATTTATTAATTATTAGCAATAAATAAATTTCCTTGCACCGCACCGTCGCAAGCTTCGACATCATTTTGTATAGTTATATCTTTGAATAGCATATTTTAAACTCAAATAATTCGACAATTATGTAGACGAAAAAAAGAAAAAAAATTGTGTCATCGTATTTGATGCTAAAGAATATTATCACTTTATTTTATTAAATTCTTAAGATATTGTCGTATGCAGCTAACCTGCTTAATGTCTTAGTAATCTAAAAAAAAATTGAGGTATCGAAATCTTTATGTTTTTTTCATCGCGATTTCGATCGATTCGATAAAATTTATCATTATAATTTCCTCCTTCGTTCCCCCCCCCCCCCCCCCCCCAAATATCGTTAGAACTTTCGGATAAAATTTTTCCAGGGCCAACTTCGGGGCCACAATAACTCCCATGCCGTGCACGCATCTGTAGGATGCTAAAAAAAGGGAATTATCATGAAAGTTTTTGCCGCTTTGGATACCTGGAGCAAAGCGCGATAGGGGAAGCAGGGAAGGGGAAATTTTTTTCCAGCGACGTTGGTTGGTAGGTCTCAGGTGTTTTTACTGCAATATCGTGTGGCAAACGAGAAGTGCTATCGTAGGCGATGGTCGATATGAACGGGAAACCTCCCCCTCGATTCCGCGGCTGCCCTTCGCGCTCGACAGTATCTCATTCTACCCTCTTTGCCCACCTCGGAGCATTTTCGCTCTGGTGCTCGAGGTATCAGTGGTATTCATGGAATTTTGCTTTTATAATATTTAATCACGTTGAATATTGGAAGCTTGCTATATTCCGTGCACCCCTGGAGCTTGCCAAGCCTTCAGGATCGTGAGACTAACGCCTAACTCTTCGCTATCCTCTAAATTATTCCACGGGGGCGCGCTTCAGAGTAATACCGCGTTCAGGCAGATGAATCACTTACAAGCAGCAAAAAGAGTCAAAAGAAAATATACATATCGATTCACATTTTTTATTTCATCCCCGGCAACTCCTTTCAAATAGATTCATTCAATTTGCAAAAACAATAAGAACAGAAAAACGATTTCACGACCAGATGGATCGACGAGAGAGGACGCCAAAGTACCAGGAAAATAAACCATATCGATTACCAATTTTTCCATCGTCTCGTGCCCCAAGAAACGACCGAGTCTGATGTTAAAAAAACTTGGAAAGAGGCGCGGAAAGCTTTTGAATATATTTTTTAAGAGACGCGAGTTGATGGAATAAAAATATTTCATTCGCGGCGAGAAAAATCGATCGAATTATCAGGAGGATCGTCAAATTTCGATAAAACTTTAGCCTCTTCGATTGATTCGGTCGCGTGGCTATAAAAAAAAATCTAGATTCATAAATCCTCGAGGGAACGTTTGGAATTAATTGGAAGGCGACTGGTTCATCAAATTAAAAATGATATTTGTACTGCCACGAGTAAACCAGGCTGATTTATTTTTCTAATGATTTTTTAGAATGTTTGCGTTCGTTTAGTGGCCAGAGTGGCACAGATTTCATCAGGAGGCTGCGTAATTAAAAGACGAAAAGGTCAAAAAGAAATGAAAATAAAATGAAAAAGATGGAGAATCGTTATCGGACCGCAGGTTCGAGAAAAGTTTCAGTTAATTGGAAATACGAGAACTGGAAACGGGAGAAGGCAACATGGAACGAGAAACGAGAGAGTGAGAGGGAGAGAGAAGGGAATACGGACTGGACTACGAATATTTAACAACGTGCGAGCTTCCAAATTAGTCGTAGAAGTAACTGGTTCGTCTCGTCGACCTTTTTTTCCGCGTTTTGCTCAACACATAGAGGTACATCTACATGTACCAGTCATACCCGTACTTTTTTTCAGATCTGCGGTGCAATTTTTCTTTTTTTTTTTTTTTTTTTTTTTTTTTTTTGCTTTTTTTCCGTTTGGTTCTTCGGATTTGACGGGTTTCTGCGTTTGTCGCCACACTCATCCCGAGACAGAAAGCTCGCATTGCACACACGCAGCGATCTCCAGTCCCCTTGTTGCGGGCTACAACCCTTTTTGTTTTATTTTTATTTAACCTTTTTTTTCGTTCACGTCGACGCTCGATTCGAAAAGTTGGGAAACATGGTCGCGGTGTCGTGGGAAATTAAAACACGTTGACCGACGCCCTCTGGGTTCACGTGTACTCTTCTTTCTCCCTCTCTTCCTCTTCCTCATTCTCCTTCTCTCTCTCTCTCTCTCTCTCTCTCTCTCTCTCTCTCTCTCTCTCTCTTTTGTTTTTTCCATCATATAATTTAAGCAGCAAATTTTTTTGCCACCCAAATCCCTCGGCACTCGAAGCAACCTGAGGAAAACGTACAGATCATCCTCACCATCCTCCTCTTTTTTTTGTTTATTTCATTCACTCCCTAGCTCACCATGTTGCAATTCTCCATCTACTCAATTTGCCTATATTTATCGAAACAATTGAGAGACGCTGAGGAACCTATTGCAGCAAAGCTCTCAACACGTTGGAAGAATTTATCCTGCCACGGAGGTTCGTGAGATTAAACTTCCCTGTTTATTTTTTTTAATTTTTTTTTTTTAAGCAATTTCAATGGGATTGAGCTCGAGAATGGTCCATGGGAAATGATTCAGTTCCGTTGAATTTATCATTACGATTTCGACGTAAATGGCACCTTTGTCGATAAAGCGTTTTTTTTTTATTTCCGAAGAATCGCGAGAACAGAAATTACATACGTTCCCCTCGCATTGATTACTCGCGATTTTTCCGGAGCAAGAAAATCATCAGGATATATTCCAGAAGCACGAAAAATCGTACGGAGGAGTGGAGGAGGAGAAAGAAAGACGGAGAAGGGATTGATCTGTTTTTGGAGACGGTATTACGATTTTGTGAGTAACAGGAAAAAAAAGAAGCTGTAAAGGTCGCAAGATTGCTGGATTGATCGTCCATGCGTAATGTCCAATGATCCGTGGCGCAGGGTATACTCTTTCGTAAGAGAGTCTGCACCAAGAGATTTTGCCCTTTCGAGAGGGGAAGAGATCGAGGGCAGGAGAAAAACGTAACATCGACTTCGGATGTACGAATCTTTTTTTTCTATCTCGGTCATACGACCGAGGGTTGCCAAGACGAATCGAAACCTTTTCATATCCGGTAAGATTTCTATGAAACCTCACTCTGCTGGAAGAATTGATCTGTAAGGAGTTGCCAACGATTGCCATCAATTTGTTCGCCACGAGACAAAAGCACGAGAGAAATTTTCTCGAGCACACAGATCCCGATAACACGAAGAGAAAAAATATGTTGTAATTAATTATTTGATACGTTTAATGAAGCAGAGAGCAGAGATTAAATATTTCCCATCAATTACTCAAGAAATTCCTAATTAATAGAATTAATAAATTATCCCATTTTTAATCCAATCACTTCAACCCCGAAGACAGTGATTTGACGTTAATCAATCGCGTTGATCGATTAGCTCCAATGATACTAACCCTCCAATGACAAAATCCGAAGAATTCCAAAGGAGGGAGATCCAGCACGTGGTTCGAGAGCGAAGGGTTGTTCGGGACAATTTAGGACCAACGAATTCTGATGCCTCATCAAAGTTTAAAGTCGTATCACGTCTCTGACAGCCACTCGCGCTCGACGTCCTCTTTGTATATTATTTATGAGGCAGCCACGAGACAATTGCCACGATTTTTCATCTTCATTTTTCGTCCGAAAGTTAATAATTGACTGCAACAAAAATTCCGCAGTGAGGCTTCATTAAACACTATTTTAATTCGAATACGTTTCAGCCAATTTCCATCAATTTTTGAGACTATATCACGCCCTCGTTCCTATTTTCTTCAGGCCTGATGAAAAAACGAAGAATTTGAGAAACTTTTCGACGGTTTTTTTGTCATTTTTCGACATTCCTTTCCATTTTTTTGTCAAATTTGAAAAAAAAACATGAGAAAAGTGATTTCACACGATTAATCCACGTAATTGAGAGTTTTCTCCAAGTCCCTGAATCGTTATAATTATTAATTAATTGTCCCAACCGATAAATGAATTGGAAACGATTCCACGAACCGAGTTTCCCGAATCCCAAACGAGATCCCGACCGAGTTTGGCCTCGACGAAGAAAAAATGAGTCTCCAAATATGGCAGCAAAAAAGTAAAAAGAAAAAGCCCAAAACGCTCTGACCGCGTTGAGCACGAATCTTTCAACCGAAAGTCTAACGCCCATAAAGTCCTTAACAGTTCCTCGTTCGAGAGCGATGAGCACAAACTTTCCACGAGAGTCAAGAAGAGCCCAGCTATATTTTTATATATACCGAAAGGATGAGAGGAAAGCGAGGACGTTATTAATGCAATAAACCCGAATAATTAAATTCGATTAGAGCATCAGGGGAAAGAGGCAAGAGAATTGAAACAAGAAGAGCTCGGACCAACTGACAGTTAACTTTACGAAGAGTTGTGGCTCACACTCACACACACACACATTTTATCAAAATTTGGAGTTGTGTGTTTAAATATAAGAGGAAGATGTTGGTGTGGCACGTCAATGGAAAGGCGTTAATTGAATGATTCGATTACCAGCCACGGAAATTAAGACTCCCCTCTCCCCTCTATCGAGCGAGAGAGTGAAACTGAAATATAAGGATGAAGAGGAAAATAGGGGGCTCGCCATTCTCGCAGCTTGAATTTTAATCGCTCTGGGAATTTTCCACAAAACCTGTGGCTATGTATATTTATATGGATCTGTATATACCAATGACTTTTCGTGCTCCATGGCGTGAAGACGCTGGAGAAAATGCAGGAAACGGCCCCAGCTATCACAAGCTTTTTTCTCTTTGCTCCTCATCTCTACTTCGGAGCGTGATTTTTAGTCCGGAAGCTTCTATACACGTAACCCACCGATCTCCGTTTTCACTTTGCTTGCGTCAACATCCCGTCCCCTCTTCCTTTATCCTCCTCCGTACTCGCTCCCCTTTCCTTGTTCTTTCTTTCGATCTTTTGCCCCTCACTCCTCCTTATCATGGAGCTAAAAAGTTTCATCCATTCGCACGTTCCGCTCACTCACCGACGTCGATTTGTTTTAATCCTCGAGTTCGTGGACGTCCATGATTATCTTTGCAGCGAAAAGTTTGTCATTCCGCTCTTCCAAGTGCTTCAGCATTTTTCAAACGGTTCGAGAGATAATTTCGTGAAAAATTCGATGTAAAGTTCAAAAGTTTTGGGATTAAAACGAAAAAAAAGGAAAACTTTGAGTTTTTTTTTTGTTTTTCCGTAAATTTCCTTTATCTCCCGTTTCTTCAGTTACAATGTGCTTGCGAAAATGCAATCAAGTTAAACGGTTGAAACGTTGAAAGCTCGAGCGATAACGAGAACTGTCGTGTATGCTTTGTGCTTAAATATATACAACGATTTCCTTCCTCTCTCTCTTTCTCTCTCTCTCAGACTCTTTCCTTTTCTCCTTCTCTCCCTGCTTTTGCCTTCTCAGCTTCCCCTTGTCTTATGCTCCTCAAATATACCGTTAGTGTTAATTACGTTTTATAATTACGACGATTAGGCTAAATCGCTCGAGGGAAAGAGATGCTGTGAGAGATGCCACGCAAACTGCCTTTGCACTATTATTTCATGCCCACAACCACGAGATACCGTATCCGCCCACGCTCGGGCATGCTTGATTAAACATTATTTTAATTCGAATACGTTACAGCCCGTTTCCATCATTTTTCCAGACGTTCTAACGCTCACGTTATGTTTTTCTTCAGGCCTCATAGAAAAACGATGGGATCGAAATTTTTTTCGACGTTTTTTTTCATTTTTGGAATTTTGTTTCCATTTTTTTTGGTTTAAATTCAGGACAACATGAGAAAACAGATTTCATGCAATTAATTGACGTAATTCGAGCAGCCACACTAGTCGCTCGGATATGTCAATGTGCATACATGTATGCTGCATAGTTAGGTAATATGAAAAATGTTACAATAAAGGCGAGCAAGGCTCATAATGTTCCAACACACAGAGAGAAAGAGATTTACATATTCCCCTGGTAATCATTACGTCGTGCGCGTCTGGACAAAAAAAGGGACACGTTACCGTTGTTGCTGCTTTGCCCGGGGGACGCCTGCATTTGGACCCGATTTATGACGTCGAGTGAGTTACGAGGAGCCCATATAGCCCCCTTGTTCTTTTTCACCCTCTCGTGCGATTCTTTCGCTTGACTAACAATTAGCCTCGGTGCAAGTATAACCAAAGTATATGCGTGCGTCCTGGATATATACATATATAAGTATTTATTCTTCGCGCACAACGTGAACCAGCCCGGGCATATAGTCCCAGCCATTTTTATACTTGACAGAGCACATTCAAAATTATGGCTAGCCAAGGAGCCACAATGGTGACTCTTCCAGCTCGAGCATTCGACAATGCAAAATGTAACCAACAAAGGTTCAACCATGATCGACCACAATCTAAATTTTCATTTAGATTAAAATCTTTTCATCATGGAGAAAATAAAAATCTTTTCGTAATGCATTAGAATTTCGATTAATTGAATAAATCCCCAAAATGAGTTCATAGTTTTTGCTGTCTCAGAGGAAGCTCTATGTAGCGGTGACATTTTTTTTTCTTCCAGATTTCAATGTCGATGTGCATAAAATGTCCCGAGACTTTGAAAAATCATATCCAGAAAAAATGTCCGGATGTGTGTGTGTGTGCGTGTGTGTGTGTATGTGGCACTGAAAAATTCAAACGTTCATAATTCGAGAACGGTTTGAGCTACAGGGCTCCCGTTTTGCGCAGATGTTAATCCATGCCAGCTCTCCATTCTCTGATAAGAGAATGGAGAGTTAGAATTGCAAGAAAAATACGAATTGTACGGCATTTCGAAATTTTCAAAAAAAGCTGTCGACGCTCTAATTTCCGCAAATTTCCACATATATTGCTAATATTTTTTTAATAAATAGAGTATCATAATAGGAAGGTTGGTATTAAATTTGGAGAATATCGGTCGAACGGTTTAAATTTAATGGGTTTTCGAATTTTACAAAAATGAGAGATTTTAGAAAAATCGTCGAACCACATTAATTTCTGGAAATTTGGTAAAATATTTCGTATAAGTTCCAGAAATCATATAATTAAAATGCAAAATTAGGAAAAAAAGTTGCTGCATTCAAATTTGGAAATTGTTTTTTCAAACCCTCATGCGTTTTGGTTAGTTATTTTGGTTTTTTTTTTCTTCTATTAAGCTCACACGTAAACAAACTCGGTCGAAATTCGTTATTTTCCGAAATTCCCTTCTTTGATCTTGAAATATATATGCTTGCGAGACATACTTAGGTAGCAGACGCGGAGCCGTAAAAAAGTTATTGCATAACACACGCGTCTCGAGGTTGAGCCATACGTCTGGGTAGCTCTCTGTTCGCGAATGGATTTTTCCCTGGAGATTTATTTTCCGAGAAATGGCATCGCGCTGCTGGTAAAGCACGTGGGATTGGAGGCCGAAATGGGGGGATATGTAGAATGCACAGGGCGGAAGGTGAAATTGAGATGGTTGGTGGGATTGGGCTCGTAAGCTTCGTATGGGCGAAAACAAATTTCGATTCTGCAACGAGGGCATAGACACGAACCATACCTAAATGCATATGTTACAGCTCTCGGTTACGTATCCGGCGACATTTCCTACATCCCCCATGTACAACACACAATATGTATGTACAAATAATACAACGCAGGCTTTTCGATGTTGATATCTCGGGGATACGAATATTACGCCGACACAACAACCAGAAACTTTCGTCAAAGATCTGTCGCAGGGAAAATACAATTTCTCTTCCAAGAGCCGGATCTTGCATGGATTTTCAATTTAAAACAGAAAAACGTTATACCCTTCGAGATCCCGGACGATCCTTTCGCCTGCTGCTGTCAAACAGACGGAAGGATTGATCCTTCGTTTGACGTACCGGGTCAATTTGACCCGGGTGAATATTATCTTTTGAAAGAAAATTCAACCGATTGCCACTCGCTGGGCTTGGGAAACGTGAGCGTTTTCGAGTCAAAAAAAATTTCATGAAACAACGAATTTTTTTGTTAATTTTTATCCGGTCACATATTTTTTAGACTCGATGCGAAAAAAATTGGTTTCCTCAGAGTTTATGAAGTAATTTCTGGGCTACAGGGATATTTTCCACTTGCTGGATATCCGACTGGCGACATGAATCATTGAGAAAAGTGGGTGAAAGAATGACAAGCGTCTGTCGGTATAGAAAATACGTGAAGAGAAATATCTGGGAATCGAGTGTTCGCTTTTTTGAGCGACTGTTCGATGCCCCTTCGGAAACGCTAATATTATTTCTGACTGGTTGGTAGTTTATTCAAGGAGAACGGATGAAGAAGGAACGGAGGACGGCGGACACGGTCCCGGCGTCGCGATGCTCTTGGAATCGTCAAAGCAAGATGCGGAGAGGTGAGATGAGAACAAAAAAAAAATTGAAATTTTCAAGAAAGAAACGCTGAAGGATGCCACGAAAGTTTTGCTTTGGTCGGTTCACGACGTGACGCGCCCGATGACGTCTATATGACACATTGCTACCCTTCGCCGCCCGTTTAACGCCTCGCCCTCCCTCGCGTTCCTTCTCTATAACTTCGCCTACCACGCCAGCTGGCTCTCGTCAAGCTTTCTTATGTTCACGCTAACCATCTTGGTAGAGTTTTCGTTAGCGTTTAACTCAAGCAGTCGAACCTAAAGAGAGAGATCTCACCCTCTTCCCCACCGCACCTTATTCATTCCTTCTCTCTTCTCCTTGTTTATTCAACTCTGCGGGCTTGATACAAACGCCGCCCGCGCTTCTCACTATTTATTTTGACAGATCACGTACACACGCACAACACACTATATCTCTCGAGACTTTTCAACAAAATTATCTCAACGTCGTTAATCGTAACGCGCGCTTTTTTGAGGCTCACGATCGCCTATCTTGATTTTTATTTCATTAACGAAAATAAAAAGTAAAGAGGAAGTACAAACTTATACACGATGTTTGACTAAATTTCAGAAATCAATGCGGTTGCACGATTTTTCAAAAATTTCCGATTTTCCTAAAATTCGAAAAACCATTCAAATCAAACCGTTCGACCGATATTCCTCAAATTCAATACCAACCTGTCTTTTATGATACTCTATTCATAAAACGAAAATTAACAATAAATCTGAACTTTTAGGGCAATTAGAGCGCCCACAGCCTTTTTTTTTAATTTCAAGCTGCTGTACAATTCGTATTTTTCTAGCGATTCCAACAAAATTATCAGAGAACGAAGAGCTTGTATGGATTGACTTCTGTGCAAAACGGGAGCCCTGTAGCTCAAACCGCATACACACACACACACATCCGAATATTTTTGCTAGATATGATTTTTCGACGTTTTGGGACATTTTATGCACGTTGACATTGAAATCTGAATAAAAAATCAATTTCCACGTGACATAGCTTCATCTATGAGGAAACGAAACTCAAGAAGACATTAATTTGTTAATTGCCACGATGAAGAATTAAACTTTGTACTTTTCGCATGGAGAAATTTATTTTCTACTCAACGATCATGAACGTCGAAAGGTCAAAGAAAAAATGGATGTTTTATTTCCAGGTTAAACACCGCGATCATTATTTTCTAAGCTAATGATTAATCGATGCGATTCTACTTTAAGGATTTCTGCAGCGAGGACGTAGTACGTTAGATTTCTGAGAAATGGAGGATTATTATCAAGACAGTTGGGTGGCTCACAGTTTTAGTTCGTGCAAGTCTAAATATGTAAACTGGTGAGACCACAAGCACCTGAACAAGAGCTACCTGCGGTGTTCTCTTTCGTTATATACTCGGACCATATAGCAGCGCTCGAATCCATCGCCATGAATACATACACACGATGAGAAAGAACGTGGAAGGGCGAATCAGCAGAGAGAGAGAGAGAGAGAGCGAGAGAGACGGAGAGAGAGTTTTGTGCTGTCCCATAAATTCTCGAGGCAACTAACAAATGTCTTTCTCAGAGTTTCACGGAGTGTTCGGCGTTGGTTTCGTGGCGTGTTGTCTCCTTTAATGAGAACACGCGTCGTGGATATTCAAAGTAACTCCTTCTCTCTCTCTCTCTCTCTCTTAACTCGACCTCGTCAATGTTTATAATAATGAAGATTTAAATGTGAAAAGGAGACATTTGTAAAGAACAGCAAAAGTTGATTGCGGACGATTTTTCACCGAACAAATTGATTGACTCTCTAAATTCTTGATGGCTCGAAAAAGCCGCACGTTTTCTATTTATTGTAACACGCCTTCCCGAGTTATTGAGAAGAAACAGAGATCATTAAGTTGCTATTAAGTTGTAACCGAGATCTTCTCTCCTTTCGATTAGCTATGCACACTCGATCATTCGTAATATTGATGACTCTGTTATGGTTTTATTAAATAGCCCCTGCGGTGAAGAATATATTAACCACACGTTGGGCTCATCAGAGAGATCGAGCGAGGCTCGCATTCGGAAATAAATTTCAATCAGGTGAGGAAATAGGAATCGAAACGAGAATGAAACGAAGTCAGACAAACTTTTTTCACCGAATAATAAAAATAACACAACATTTGAACGGCGTGTTAGAAAAAAAAGACCGGAAACTGGTCGATGGCTTGGAAATAAAATTCGACACTGAGAAAAGAAATTTGTTGAATCAACTAAATTGTTGCGAACAAATTACTGTGGATTCAATTTAGGTGATTCAAAAAAAAAGTAATGATGCGGTGAGCGCATATATAGTTTAGGCAATAACTTAAGTAGTCAAAACAATCAATTCATTCTGAGGCAGTCGCTTAGTCGCTTAAACACCTTTTCTCGTTTATTGTGACGAAATGAAGTCACGCGAATAACAAAATCACGCTCTGGTTGACTCAATGTTCCATTGATGTGACAGATTTTTAAAAAAAATACCGTGCGTTCGGTTCAACAAAACTTTCAGTTGTATAAAGTAAATCATCAGTTTGATCAACTTTTGGTTCGTTGGGTGGACAAATTGTGGGTTGAAAGTGATGGCTTTTCTATTTTTGGGCAGTTGAAATAACCGAATTGTATAATAAAATGAAAAAAAATATTTTTTTCGCCGTCCGTGGCTGGGAAATTTGTTGAATCAACACAAATTTTGTTGTATCAACAAATTTATTTTCTCAGTCAAGACTTTTGAAATTCTCGACTGTGTCATTCGTTTCAATAATGTCGAGTTTTGGCTTTCCGCCCGCCAGTGGCTGGGAATTTAATTTCACGAAGTTGTATCTTGAAATTCGATACATTATGAGAAATCGAGTCAATTTTTTTTTTTCTTCATAAATATATTTTATTTATCATTGAGAGAACGTTCGCATCCTGTGGCCAGATTCGTGAGACGTTTTTTGCCTCCTCCGGTATTAAGTTATTAATGGACTTTTCATGTTTCCGGAGTGAGAGAAAAAAAACAGCGTGCAGGCTGGAGCGAGATGGAGAAAAAAGACTTTGCTGGTCTCGCGTTTTCGAGCGCCAGGCAGATTTGAGTTTTCTGTGGTTGCTGCACATTGCTCCTGGCCCAGCACTGGGAACCATGTATACAGAACATTCTCCCTGCTCCTCTCGCTCTCACACATATCTTTGCTCTCTCTTTCCAGACTCGCTACACCCCCTCACGTTGCGAGTAGCATGGCCTCATAAATATGAAGAGAGAATAAAGCGATACCAAGAGCACTGCGTTCACCATTCACCCGCTTGCTCACATAAATATCGCGTGGCTACGATTCAAACCATTTTCCGCAGTTTTACATCGCGCAGCCTCTAAAAGTCGAAACCCCGAGGTTTTGGTGCCAATGGAAATTCGCCACTATACACTTTCGAGTATACGAAACTCATACCAGCCCACACATCGATGGATGTTTGTGTAAAAATCGTATAACGTAGAGATCGTATTGTATCCTGTTCGAGAACTTTTCCTCCTTTTAAAAGCCGACTGATGACCAAAAGGGACATTCCAATACGTAGTGCAGTCGTAACTCTGACGATATTCTCACCTCGCTGCTAAAAATAGCGATAAAATATTTAATTGCAGTTGCCAGAAGCGAAATTTTTGTTTTTTTTTTTTTTCATCCAAATGTTGTTTTTTGTTACTTCCGAGTTTTTCAATTTTTTTATTACGTTCCACGACGCACTCGCGCACTTCGAAACACTGTAACGGTTTGTGTCGTAAAAAATAAATAAATGAAAAAACGATCGGCTGAATTTCTGGCCACAAATTCCGGTTTTATCGAAATTTTCTGCTGCAGTTTCGATCGCGTTTCGCTCGAATCAATTAATCAATGATTATCTTTAATTGACTGGGCGAAGTTTTATCCTTGATATGGAATAATTGTTCTTGTCGATCAGTTAGCAATGCATTGCTCGATGCAGACCTTAACGAGTTTATTTCATGGTTGTCAGTCCTTAATCAGCAAATAGAGAAACGTCACTCGAACAGTCTATTGTTTTTCATCGACTGACTTTTTTTTTTTTTTCCTCAATGTAGAGCAGAATTTTGTTCGGAACCGGAGGGCTATGAATAATGAGAAAGGATTCGGTATTTGTTTATTCAGGCAGCACTCAGCGGCTAGCCACGCTGACGCAGACATCCCAGTACGTCTTCTATATTATTAACGATTGCGCAATTAGCTAAGCTTCCGTTATTCTGTACAGCGAACCCCCACAGCACCGTCTATATCCTTGGCGCTCGCGAGAATTTTTAATAATTCAATTGAACGAACTATAGTTCGTGGCTTTAAATTCTAATTTTATTGTCGACTGACTCAATAAATTATGAAGAAGCATTACGCTTCAGATTAATGTAAAAAAAATTTTTTCAATTTTTTATCGTTTTTTTATTCGGAAAAAATTCATTTTCTTAATTTATGAATTCAAATTAAAATTTTAGTAATAATTATAATAATCATAAATAATATCAAAATTTTTCAATAAAAATAAAATAAAATTTTCTAATTATAAAAATATTAAATTTTTTGATTTTTATTTTCTTTCAATTCGTTTTTTCGTTTAAATTCGCGATCTTCCGTGTCGAAGCCAGAATTTTAAAAGGGCTATGAAAAAATGTGACGAACCAACGCTCAGGCTCATATTTTACTGCTCGTTCTTTTGTTGCAATGAAAAAAAAAGTCTGAGAAAAAATGGGATGCGAAGAAAAAAGGAGAAAAAAAGATCGAAATGGCATGATAATTAATAAAAAGCATCCTCTGTTTATTCCCTCGATTCCCGCGGACGATTTAGAGCTCGTGTCCCAAAAAAGATGAAATAAAAATGTACGAGTTGGAGCAATAAAAGGGAAGGGAACGTGAAACGCGTTTGGCTGCGCGTTCCCTTACCAAAAACCCGCGTTCGTTATAAATCCTCGTCATAACTCTACATTTGCGGTAATTTTAATTCCCTCTCGCAGGCTTTAGCGACGCGTTAATTCATAATTATTATTAACGAGCCCTCGAGAGTGCTTGGGACGAGGCTCTCCCTATGCGAAACAGTGCAACCCTTTGAGACACGAGACCGATGCGAACGAGAGAACGAGAGAGACAGATGAAAAGAGATCGAGAGCAGCCAACACATGTAAACCCAAAGAAAAAATCGCGGCAACGCAGCCTTCACGGTTCTGCATCTTTTCGTAAAACCCTTTCGTCCTACACGTCCCGGCCTTCAACTTCACGAGATCTTTCATACATCCTGCAAAAACCCACACGCTCTCTTTTTCCCATTACCTCTCGCTTGTAATATTAATAAATCCTTGAACGAGTCACTCGTCCTTTCGCGTACCTACCGCGGTTCACCTTATTCTCCCTGAGCGAATTCCTCGCGCATTCGCTTCCTCAACGCCCCGATAAATAAACAGAAATTCAACCAGAGAATTCCATTCATAAATCTGAGTCAAAAACCTTGTGGCAAACTGTGAGAAAACCATACGACGTTGAAGTTTACATCCTTCGAATGCAACGAAATTCTTTCTTTCCTTTGCCAACACTGGAAATTCAATTTATCAAAAAAAAAAAACAGCGTCGATATTTTGTTGAATACGGTGAACTAAATATTTTTGGCTAATTTCAAAATTTTCGTAGTTTTGACAATATTCTTCGTTTCCAACGAACCAGGCAGCAAAATTTACGATTGGAATGACAAAAATAGACTTTTCACAGAATTCCTACAATATTTTTAGCTCCTATGACAAAATTTTGGAGATTTTTCAAAATAACGGTTTTGTCGAACGGTTCCAACAAAATATCGATCTTTTCCAACAAATTTTTCTTTCCAGCGAAAGCTTATTATTTTGAGGAAGAATTTAATTGTGATAATGAAACGATAATTCTTTAAATAAAACGAATAATTGACAAAAATAAATCTTTTTCGTTGCATTCCAACGTTGCGAACTCTAGCATCATGCAAAATGAATATTCCGCGATAACTCGAGGCATTTTTCAACTTATTTACATTTACAATTACCGGGGCGATTCCTTTTTATTTACTCGACAATTTCGACGTTGGGAATCGATGAATTTGGAAAAAAACTAGTCAACGTTTCTTCGTGTCTGTCCATCACATCATAAAAATAACAGAAAAGATAAAAAATAACATGAAAAATATTGGATCGTGTAACTGTATGTAAAAAAAATATGAAGTTCATTTTTCCCGAGTCATGTGGACTCGGTAAATAGGGAAAAGTAAATAAACACACAGACACAGGGCACATAAATACGTAAATTATGGGTGAACAGAGCTGGATATCCCGCGGGCGTTTCTTTTTGCTTTTAACAATAGAAAACGCAACGGGATCTTGTTTATTTTAAATAATTCCTACACCATTGTCGTCGACGTGGCAGATCCAAGTTTCTGCTTGTGTACGTGACGCTGTGACGGTGAATGAGGCTCATAGGACGGAGAAAACGATATTTCGTTTCTGTATAGGTTGGTGGGTGCGGACACGTTGCTCCAACGAGAAACTGAATAGAGTTCAGACTGGGCCGGAGAGAGAGAGAGAGAGAGAGAGAGAGCCCTTAATGCATAATATTACTTAACCGACATCAAGAACTTTTGTCCACGCGTCAGCTGCTGCTTTTTCCGAATCTTCTTTACATTATATTTCTCTCGTCGTTTCCTAAAGCTTACTTATCATTTTTATATGATAATGCGGACGATTTCCAAGTAGGAGTATCGCTCGTTGCAGGAATTAAGAATTAACAGTGCTAGCAGAAAACTCGAACATAATTCATCAAACTGTTACCGACCGAAGAAAAACTTCGACTGTCTCGATTTTCATGGCTATCGGCTGCAAAAAATTACTATCAGTTTTGCATGTATAGCCCGGAGCGTTCGATCGAAGCAGATGGTCAAAAAAAAGTAACTAACCAAAGCCCATAATGATGTGAATAATAAAGACGTGGGAAGTTAGCGGAACTGAACGAACGAAAAGTGTTTCATGTCGAAATTGAAAAGTTAGTGATTGTGGCGCATCGTTAAGGAAGTTCGCTACACACGACAATATGATAAGAATTTGGTGATAACATTCTTCAGCATAAAAAACGATGACACAAATTTTTTTCTATTTTTCGTCTACCCACAGTCGTCGAATAATTCGAGTTTATAATATACCGAAGATATACCTATTTATATCTGAATCCTATGCCGATGTATGTTAACTGTAGAGTTCAATTGCTTAAAAACTATGTATACAAAAAGTCGTAGAAAATTTGAATATTTATATGTAATACTGAAGAGTATGCTCACCAAATTTCGTCAAATCCTAATAATTTCTAATTTTCCTGCTTTTAACATGGCAACATTGTAATGTGAAGGCACCCTCCTCAGGGGCAAGGCTCCCTAAAGTCTATTTTAAATTATTTTTATTCTCTAATTTAATTAGAAAAAAAAACTCGACGTGAAATTAAAGAGATATAATGAATTTCCCTTCTTATTCATTTAACCTCCATCCAGAATGTACTCTTTTCCGACCCTTACCCTTAAGACGAGGTAGTTGTGATACGAGTTTGGTGTCTACGATGCTCTTAACAGAGGAATAAGCTTGTAATGACAAGCGTCTGCTGCAAAGTCTTCTAGATGCACGTATCAGTGTCCACGTATGTGTGTGTCTATGTAGGATTCTGCGTTCGTGTGCAGGAAGGTTTGAGACCTGAACTTGTAGCGCGATATTCCTGCGGGACCATCGACATCGCGGTAGCAGCACCATAACTGCCAACTGTAATGGAATGCGTTAATATGGAATGACGTGGGTGTTAGTATGGGTGGAGAATCCACCCTCGAGATATTCTTGTTATACCTCAATTTTTCGAAATTTTCCTTCGAAACCAAAAAGCCACCGTCGATAAATGAATAAATAAATAAATGAATAAATAAATGAATGAATACATAAATAAATGAATAAATAAATAAATAAACGAATGAAAAGCTATAATTTGGAAAATTGCATGGAACCTGCCGAAAAAAAATGAGCGAACTAATTAGATTCAATCTTTGGGTTGGGTTTATAGTTTTGAGAGAATATCTCGTTGGCCTAACGAACGATGCGATTTAATTAATGATCGTTGATGAAAAAATGGCGAATCGATTCCTGGGTTTGTGATGTTTATGGTGTTTGCTAAATTCTCATTGGAAGTAGGCGAAATCCTGGCGTGCGTGAACCATGTGTAATGGCGTCATGATTCAACGTCGATTAGCCCGAGCAATAAAGCCTGGCTAGGCAATGAAAGGCGTTGATCTACATGGAAGTATTGAAACTGGAACATGCCTGAAAGCCATGGCGAATTTAATGGATTGTTTCGGGCCAATAGGTGGCTCGTAAGGATATTTCTGGGTGATGATGAGTCGGCCAGGCTCATGTGGACGTGGGTGGATTCGTCGTAGGTGTGTAAATGGTAGCCGTCTGTGTGGGAGTAAGTATCCAAAGCATTTTGGGTGTTTACGAGCAGAGCAGATGTCATCGAGGTTGGTCAGGAAATGCACATTGGTTGTGCGTTTGGAGAGAAAGCCTCGGAGCTGGACTCACGCGGTTGCTCCTCTGTGTTTGGTTACTGTCAATCTTGCCAAGGCAGATTATCACTGCATCCCTCAAATACACACGATATACGCACAGAGACTTTTGTCCGGGTGTGTGTGGAGTTTGTTACATGGAAGCATTGAGTATGGATGGACGGATGTCGCGAACGAGGGCTCGAAACACGAGGAGAGATCGCGGATCCAGCAGCGTATGACCAGCCTCGTGTTATATGGCTCCCCATGCAGCTCAACAAGCTATCTCATCCCTTCTCTCCTTCCCTTTTCACCCTTCAATGTCCGCACAACCAGAGCCGCTGAGTGGCTGCCAGCAGATTACTGCAGCATAATTACCCTTGCGTAAGCACGCATGTACGCTACACTTCCTCTCGCTATAACACATTGCGCGCCTCGACCATTTATGTCTTTCCTCTATCTAGAGAGGATGAGACTCACCCCGTGTGTGTTTAATCTGCAATTAATGTTTCAAATTGCCATACATAAGCTTCCGACCCCTGCACCACGCAAAGCCACAATCCACATAACCACTGCTCTCTTAATTATCTGCTTCCACAATCATGATTATTCTCAGTACTCAACGATCAAGAGATTTCATGTTTTTCATTAATCAAACTAGGAGAAAAATAAGGCCTCAAATCCTAACATTCAATCCTGGAAAATATACCATTTTACTGCTCGTTCGTCAGGATCTAAGACTTCTTGTTATGGAAGAGTCGAAATTATTCTCACACCGAATACTAAAAAT
>JAPYYS010002098.1:0-16635 GCA_030522525.1 Campopleginae sp. 14b
TTAAAACGAATCAAAAGTTGTGTGACGTCATAAAATGCCGATTTTCCTGTATATAAGAGTCCGGCCGGCTCGCGCGCTACGCTTTTCTTTTAAACTTGGTGTCGAGCCGCTGCCGCGACTCTTGATATACATATAACTGTTGCGTGACTGACAGACTGACTGATTGAGGGACAACGCACAGCCTGAACCACTGAAGATATGATCGTGGAATTTATCACGGTTAGTCCTCTCGCGTTGTAAACGCTCATAACGGACGAAATTGGTTCGTTCTCTATTCAAAAAAAGAATTTCGAAAGATTTCACAATTTGAAATTTTACTTACAAATTCGGATATAACATACCAATACCATAGTATGCCTCAATTGCATCATACAATACCATACCATATTATAACGATACCATAATGACTGTCTGACACACATAGCCGTTGCCATGTTGATCATTGGTATAGTAACCACGGCAACGGTCACTAATCAAATGCCTACCATAGTAGTGGTAATCATGGTGACGGTCACTACCGGTCATATGGTTACTATAGCGTGTGACGGGCTCGACACAATCGCAAGAGGAATGGGGAAAATAAATAAATCACGCTAGGGAGATTTATTTAAAATAATAAAAATGTCGAAATTCATTAAGGGGAATTGGTCGATACAAAAATGATAGGCGCCAGCCGGTTGAACCGGTCCAGCAACCATTACAAACGCATCAAAGATAAATAAAATGAAAACAATGATAAATGGTTGATTCAATTGGGCTAATGTTCAGGGAGAAGCTAAAGAATCTTAAACACAGGGACAGAGGGTCCCCTGAACTCAGGCATCTTATTATACCAGTGAGCGGGGAGATGCGCTTCGGGGCTCGGAGGTGGAAGCATGGCGCGGAGAGCGAAAGTGGAATTCGGGTGAAAGGGTGAGAGAAAAGGCGGAGGGGGGACAAGTGATGTACGGAGGGAATGGAGGAAGTGAGAGTGAACGTGTGGAAAAATAAGGAGTGAGAAAAATTTCGGCGAGAACCAGGGAAACTCGAAGAAAAGTGACTGGAAATGAAAAGTGAGGTTAGGAACTGAGGAGGACAAGGGGACAGCGGAGAGAAGGGAACGAAACAGGTGATAAGGGAAAAGGCACAGTAGTGACACGTCGCGTCGAGAGGAGGAATGAGAGGATACGAAGCAGAACGGACAAGCCCGAACGGGCACGGCGGGAAAGAGAGAAGGGGAAGCACGAGTCAGTCAGCGGTAAGTGCGAGACTGGCGTCGAGTGCGAAGGAAAGAAAGAGAGGGAAGGAAATAAGGTGTCGAGTGGACAAAAGCAGCAGTCGGCGCGGGAACAAGAATCATCGCGAGCACGTGTCAGAGTGTCGAGCGGAACGCGGCCGAAACTGTTGGAAAGTGCGGAAAGGTGATTGAAAGAGCATGAGCAACGTGGTGAAAAGGCAGAGTGGCGAGGGCGAAGGTGCGATTTCGGTTTTACTGAAAGAGCTGCTGTGTGAAGTGAGGGAGATAAGAAAGGAAATGGTGGAGTGGAGGGAACGGCGGGTTGATCGTATGAGCGAGGATGAGAAGGGAAGGATTGGAAGGAGGGAAGAGTTGAGGCACTGGCCACGGCAAGTGCGAACGGACGATGAGGAAGAAGAGACAGAGAAGTCGAAAAAGACGCGTGGTCAGCTGTCAAGCAGCAGGAACAACGAGGAGGAAGAGAGCGGAAAAGGAGAAGAGGAGAAAGAGGAAAAACCAGAATGAAAGAAGGAAGGTGAAGGGGCAGAGGATACCAAGGCGGTGAGTGGAGGAAGCAGGTGCGGACCGAGGGGAAAAGGAGATGGAGAAAGAGCAAGGTCGGGAACAGCGGCGAAGGCTCAGGTAGAGGGCGACAAAAGCATGAAGGAAGAGAGCGGAGGAAATGAGGCGACGGAGGAGTCGGGAACAGAGATACAAGGTGACGAAGTGTGGTACGGATACGGTGAACGGAGGAAAAAGGAGGAAGTGGATCGAGAGAAAATCGAAAAGATCGTGAAGGAGAAAGGGAGAGAGGGGGAAGGGCGACGTGGTGGGAGAGAAGGAGAGGGCAGCGAAGAGAAAAAGAATCGAGCATCGGGGTGCGCAGAGGACGGAGACGTAGAGAAGAGAGAAGAGACAAGCTGGGCAAAGATGATCGAGGAGGAGGAGGAGGAAGAGGAAAGCGAGGAGGAGAGGGAAGAGGAAGCGGAAACGGCATCGGATGACGGAGAGGAGGAGGAAGGACGGAGGAGGGAAGGAGGAGGAGAACAACGGCAAGAAGAGGAAAGAAACGAAGGATGGAGGACAAAATCACGGAGGGTTACAGAAGAAGAAAGAAGGGAGAGGGCGAAGGAGCGAGAGGAAGAGCTTGAGTGGAGGGGGGAATTGGAAGAAAGAAAGAAGAGGAGGAGAAATGTGTGCTTAAGGAGACGCGGTAAGTTGGAGAGGATCGGGAAGGAAGAGACTGAGAAACTGCTGGAGGGAAAGCGGGAGGGAAGTATGGGAAAGCGGATGGTGATGGAAAAAATCGTGAAGGGAAGACAAAGCGGGGAAAATGTGATGGTCATAGTAGAGATGAGGGAGGAAAAGGACAAAAAAGAGTTAATAGAGAGGAAGGAGGACGGAGGAGGTGGGAGTGGGGGTGTGGGAGGACTGGACATGGTGGGAGAGGAAAACCAGGTATATGGTGAAGCAGAAGGCAGCAGAAGAAAAAAGGAATGGAAGAAGGGTAACGATGGAGGAAGGAGGGTTGATGATCGAAGGGGAAAAGTGGATGCTGGATGAGAGAAAGGATGAATGGAAAAAGATAAGAGAAAAAGAGGAGAGTGGTGGGTAGAAGTGAGGAAGCGAGGGGGAGGGGGAAAAAGAGATGGAGGCAAATGTAAAGGGAGAAGGTAGAAGGGGAAGATGAGAAAGGGACGAATGTAAAATGTGAAAGGGGACTGTAGCGAGAGATGGATGAGGTAAACGTGTGGAATTGGAGAGAAAGGAGAAATGTAAAGCGATTGTAACGGATTGTATTGAGAAGGAGAGATGGCGCCACAACCCGGAAGGGATAGGGGCGCAGAAGAAATAAACGAATTATTATACCAGTGAGCGAAAGAGGGAAATAATGAACGAGCGAGCCACGCGGTCGAGTGACCACGCGAATGTTCGGATCAAGCGGCGGCGGCGGCGAAGCCCGATCGGCGGAACAAAACAAATTTTCGCTCGCCAGAAACTCCAAAACACAAAAACGGGGCTCGTTCGCCGAGGAAAGGAATCACGGGGTTAATGTTTGACGACGGGACTGGGAAATAACAAAAAGGGGTTCAAAAATACGCAATAATCACTGAAAAATAACTGACGGGGAAACTCGAGGGGAATGGCGTGACGAAAGGGTGTAATAACTCGAAAGAGCTTAATCGGGACTAAGACTCGCGGCAAAACACTTGTCGTATCAACTGACCTACGAAAAACTTCTCCTCGAATTATACTTTCGACGAGCCGAACGGAATTGGGGGAAACAATGACCAAAAGGGGAAATGGCATCGCACGCCCGGCGAGAAATGAAGGACTTATCGGAGTTTTCGTTCTTCTTCGGGAAAGACGGGAATTCGGTCCGAATCGGTTCGATCGGTTCGAAAAAGGTCCAGAAATATCCAAGGATTGTCCAATCGAAAAACCGGTCCGTTATAATAAAAGATTTGCCAAAAAGATTTAACTTGATTTCTGATACAAACTCAACACAATACGCAATGAAAAGTGACGTGACGCGTGTTTGCTTGTTCGAGTCCGCCGGGGAAGTGGACGCGCTACGAGGTCCTCGCGAGCTCCCTGTTGCTAACTCGAGCCTCGCAAGGCCCGGGAGTCTCAACAGCCAATCAGGCTGCAAGGGCTGCAGGCTGGCTTGCTTCGATCATATTATCGAGCTTCGGCTTCGCGAGATCCCGCAAAGATATGACGCTGACAGGTGGCGCGTGCCTAAGCACTGGCGTCCCCCCATTCTGCCACCTCGCGAAGCTGGAGCCCGACCAAGATGGCGGTGCCCACAGCTGTCAATTGACAGGCTGTGGTCTGGGGCTTCCTAGCGAAAGTTTGACGGCGCACAAAGTAATTTCGTGACACCTTGGGTTCCCGGCGATTCGATGACACGACTGATGGTGTCTTGACGCCGCAGAGCCGTGATTTTTTCTCGATCCGACGGGCAAGCCTGGGATCGGGGAAACGATGGAAGATGACGAGTTTCGTGAATTGACAGGTCGTCGGGAACCGTTCCGCTTCCCCTGTGCTTGCCAGATGTTTCGGGCCTCAGGAGGAGAGATACAAACGCGAACGGTATGTACAAGCGGGGGAAAGGAGGCAACATGTCACAAAACTGAAAAATAGTCGGTAACTTTTAAAGGGGAATTCGTCGTCGCTCGATCGGTGGAGCGCTCGCCCCCGTTCGTACAGGCCTGGAATTTTTCGCAGTACAACTCATTCCGAAGGTCGAGGTTGAGTGCACTCGGCACTCAATTGAACTCTCGATTGGCGCATAAGGCGCAATCGACTCCCCGCATTCGTCTACATCGCTTTTTCTATTCGTAATCTTAAGCTCGCTGCGTTGCCCCGCCGAACCGCGCGTGTCACCAATTTCCACACGAGGCTCGCTCATCCGCGCCGCGACTATCGAGCTTCGATTAATATAACCGGTACGGGTAATACGGTGCTGTCTACACCGCAACAAATCAATCGTGATAAACCGTGCTCTTAGCGTAATCGCGCTCAACACGCTCCGCCATTCAATAAAACCATGACAAGCAGACTCCGCGCTCACACAACGCGTCATTTCAACAACCCTTCGTTCATCTTTTACATGATCCCTTCTATCCCGACATATCGAACAACTTTTCCGCAACACGAAAAAAATCCGTCCTTAGTGAGTGTCTACGGCGGGAACGGAGTAACCCGAGAGCGGGCTTATCCAGGCAATATCTATATGTAGCTGTTGCGTGACTCACTGACTGATTGCCCGACTCACAGACAACACAAATCCTAAACCACTGAAGATATGATCGTGAAATTTTTAACGATTACACTTTTTCCGTTGTAGACACTCACTGAGGACGGGTTTTGTTCATTTTCTATCAAAAAGACAAAATTATCACTCGGAAACATTGTCTACGGATCCGAACATCTGCGGCCACAGTTGCCATGGTAACCATTCCATAAGTGACCGGTGCCTGCCATGGTTACCGTTGCTATGGTAACCATTCCATTAGTCACCGGTCCTATGGCGACCATGTGACCGGTAGTGATCGTCGCCATGGTTATTGTTCCCATGGTCACCATTTCATTAGTAACCATTGACTTGGTTACCAGAGCAATGATAAACATGGTAACGGCCATGGTGGTGACATGATTACCATTGCAACGGTGACTACTGAAATAACTACAACAGCAAAGGTAAATGAGGCAACGATCACTAATGAAATGCTTACCACTGCAACGGTGGCCACGGATGTTCGGTTTGGTCGAAAATGGGTCCGATTGATACTTTTTTTTGGATGGAGAACGAACAAAATCCGTTCTTAGTCAGCGTCTACGACGGAAACGGAGTAACCGCGACAAATTTCACGATGAAAACAAATCCTCTAAACAGTAACACATAGGTCATGTGGAAATCTGTGTGTGGTATTATTGTGTGCCCAGCTAACCGGACGTACCCAGGCTAGTTATATATAATCATATCATTGTTTGTTTTAAACTATAATATTTCGATTCAATATATTTATTCAAATTTTTTTCTTTTATCGAGGACAAATAATTCGTTTGTTACGAAAAAAATATATGAATAAACATTCTGCTTTCCAAAAACAAGAGAAATCCGTGATGAAATACTCTCAAAAAATTTGCAAATTGCTTCCTTTAGGTGCTCAAGATGCACGAGCTCAATTCTTCCTGTATGAGGAAGCTATCGTGTTATTGTGCCTTTGAATCTTCCTTTAAGAGGGAGGTATATTTTTTTTTTTTTTCATCTTGGCTTCTTCATAGAGAGGCTTTGAGTTCGTGCATCTTGAGCACCTTAAGGAAGCAATTTCGCAAGTTCCTCCTATATTTTCATTTAAATTATGTAACTTTGACCACTTTTTAGGAAGTGAAGAGGCAGTACAAACTTAAATGCAATATTTTACAAAATTTGCATAACTTAATGTGGTTGGACGATGTTTAAAGAATCTCAGATTGTCGTAAAATCCGAAAGATCATAAAACTTAAACCGTCCGACCGATATTCCCCAAATTCAAGACCAACCTTCCTATTAAAATACTCTATTTGTAGAAGAAAAATTAGCAATCGATCTAAAAATTTGCGGAAATCAGAGCGTCGACACCCTTTTTTCGAAATTTTCAAAATGCTGTACAATTCGTATTTTTCTAGCAATTCCGACAAAATTTTAAGAGAATGAAGAGGTCGTATGGTTTAACATGTGTACAAAACGGGAGCCCTGTTGCTGAAACCATTCATGAGTTAAGAACGATTGAATTTTACAGGACCAGCAAACACACACACACACACACACACACACACACACACACACACACACACACACACACACACACACACACACACATACACACACATCTCCGGACATTTTTTTCCGATATGATTTTTCGACGTTTTGGAAAATTTTAAGCACATATACATTGAAATCTGGAAAAAAAAAGTTTCCTCTATGATGAAGCAAAAGTAAGAAAAGAATGCCAAATTTAAAAGATCGCAACCTCAGTAGAAAAATGACGACACAATGATCTTTTATTTCTTCGAATAAGGATTTCTCTATCACTGAATTGTTCATAAATATTTCTCATTTCAAAGAAAATATGAATTCGTAAAAAAATACTCTTGCAAACTTAAAAAAGAATGCAAACTCTAAAAAAAATTCAACCCCAGTTGGAAAATGATTAATGACTTAAATTTGTTGATATTCCTCTGAAATGAAAAAAAAATCCATATAAAATTTAATGCATTCGTTCTTTACTACGAGTGACTTTTGACGTTCATTAACATCTTCTCAAAAATTCTGGACCGCAATTGCCAACAAAAAAAGAAATCATTGTTGCAAGATAACCAGGAATCAAGAAGATTGGATGGCTACATTTCACAGGAAAACATATGTACCCTCAACACATTTGGTTGAAGGCTTTCTCCATCGCAAGAGATTCCAGCATTACACTATGAATTTCCCAACTATTATTACCAGCACTATTTAATTGTCGAACTGAATTTTTTAAAAGAAAGAAATGACAAATCATTGCTACATATCCAAGCCAAACCATCCTGACTAAAAAGCGGTTGAATTAGAATCATCATTTTCTGTGGTATTGCACGTGCCAAAAATGGAAAATTTCTCCGAAGGCTCTGCAAAAAAAATGCAAAAACTTAGCGTGCATGGTTAAGTAAAAAAGCTCAGGAAGATAAAAAATCAATGGAAGAAAAAATTAAAAAAAATTTTTTTGATCATCTCACCCGCGATGATCAAATACAGATATACACACATATTTTGCCCTGTTCGTTTTTATTTCATCGATGTGTGATTGAAGTTTGCAGGGAATTCGTTAACATTCGTTCGTCTTGTTTAGGTTTGTTAACGTTTGTTTTCTGCATGGGTACTGGTTTGCACGGGCGTTGTGTCACGGTTAAGGGGGGAGGGGGGGGGGGGGCTTCCATGCGCCTGCATAATATTATTATCTATGGTGTTGGGAAGTCTCTACGGAGCATGGAAAGAAAATCAGCCTGCATATCGCTGGTGCCGTGATACGGAACACATTCACACCTTTCTTGTCTAATGTGACAATTTCTATTATAGGACGAAGCTGCACAAATAGGTCAACGTATGGAACTCAGTGGAAAAGATGTTGCAAAGCTTGAAGAAATGTACAAGGAAGAGTGCATTAATCGGAAACGAGAAAACGAAAAAGTGACACGTTAGTAATCTATCGGCTGGCTTAATTTTCTGGCTTTTTATACCATCAATTTCTCCAAATGTCTTATTTTTATAAACGAAATATCGAAAAAAGATGATCGGACTGCTGTTTGAGGTCATGTTAGACGAATGCTGTACATTCACAATAAATTGTTGAAGATTGTAAATGGACGGAAGACAATGTGGTGATTGCATTATTTCTATCTAGTATTCCATTTGGCTTACACAATCCCAAGGAACTATGTTCTTTTTGCGTGCCAGATTTTTCTGAAATGGAATCGATTTGAGCTTCGGAACAGACACGAATTGACGCACATGGTAAATATATTGATAGTACTGCAACGATGAAGTGGAAAGATTCAATAATTAAAAAGTTCCCGTTGAATTTATAACTTTAGAAAAGTAAAACACGGTGATCAAGATGCACGGTTCTCAAGATGCGCGATGCTCAAGACGCACGGTGATCAAGATGCACGGTGCTCAAGATGCGCGATGCTCAAGATGCACGATGCTCAAGCTTTCTCTATGAGGTGTCATTTTACTTTGGCTTCCTCATAAAGGAATCTATCTGCATCTTGCTAAAACTTGAGGCAGCAATTTGCTACTTACAATTTGCAGCGTTTGGATCGAAATTTCAACTCGTCTATCGAGTTCAAATTTTCCATTTGCAAAATCTATATCAGCTTGATTTTTCTAAATCTGTTTATAATCTGATTTGGGAAGGGTTTACTACGTAGAATTATATTCAAATGTGTCGTTATATATGTATGTATTTTTTTATTTCTATTGAAATATTTGAGTAGATTTTTAGTCAATGAACATTCCCAATAAACATATGTGACGATATGTGTTGTAACGAACATTTTCTCCGGAGGGTCCATCTCGTCCCTTCTTGGCTCACCTCGCCCCTCGTGCACTCTCAACGGTCGCGAGAGTGGACTGGGCGCCGGGTACAGGGTACCGCCGGAATAATTTCGACTTTTAATTTTTCCACTCTCACCAGGCTTAACTGACCGGGGTACGCGAGGAACGATGGTGACCGAGGCGGTCCGGCCACTCAGCTCGATAGCTGAGATACGAACGGTAGAGGAGGTGATTCTTTTGGGAAGAGTAACAAGTCCATTCACAAACCTCAGGCAAATAATAAACGCAAGGCAAAAGGCTTAAAATGATGACAATTTGGTTTTATTAAAATAGAATTTACAAAAAAAAATCGCAACAAATTAATACGCGAAACAATAATAGCGATCCCGCGAATATTTACGACACCGAGGAAGTTATCTGACGACTCATGCCCGAGCAGGCGGATTCGATCCGAGATCGAATCGAACGCCAAGGTAATCGGCCCCGAGTTGCCACGGAGTGGGCTCGGACCGTAGATAGTAGCTCGGTTACGAGTTGGCGATCTTCCCTAAAGGTAATTGGGCATAGGTAATGTGATCCCAAGTGCTTGCTCCGACCGTGACTAGGTGACTGCATGGTCTTGGAACGCCGCGACCAAGAAGGTCAAGGTAAGGCGTCACCAAAACCTAGCGTCGAGCCCAGACAAGGTAAGCAGTTCGGCAGCAATGCTGGTGATCCGCCCGAGGTCGAAACGCGTCACGCAATAACGCGAGGTATTTCAATGATCCCAAAGCCACCAAAGGCCATAGGAATCACGAAGGCAATGAAAGGTAACTCGGCACGAGAGGCACTGAGGTAATGTCGTCAGACAGGCCGTTGCTCAAACAACAGCGTAGGTAATTCGGTCATTCTAGTCTTCGCGGTGCGGGATCGAACCGACCAAGCTAGAGAGATGGGTAACGCCAAAATAATTCGCACACCAGCGACGAAATTAATACTCAAGCAAAAATCGAACACGAACACCCAACATGGTAAATAAAGACGCGATATAAAATACGCTAAGGCTGCCCGAAGCAGCCGTATCGACGACGCGAGCGCGAGAGAGAGAGCACGAAAACAAGCACGTGCTCAAGGCCAAGTGCGAAACAAAGGGAACTTTCCGAGCGACGACGAGAAGCACAACGAAATAATAATTTGGTGCGTCGCTCGCGAGAATCTCGTCACATAATTTACAATAGAATCAAATATCGAAAAATATAGAAAAATACCGAAAAATACCGATCCGTTCCAAGATGCAGAAGGCAATAACGCAAAATCAATCAGAGTCGCAAAATACAATAATCAAAGAACCTAATAATAAATCGAACGAGACCAAAATTCATGGCAATCGCTCGTCGGAACATTCGGCAACACAAAATAGGAGATGGACGAGGAGCGATGGCAATAATGCTCGCAAATCCTCACTCGTCCATTTTCCCCGCAAAATAAAATTGATCCACGCTCACGGAACAACCTCCATTTTTCGTTGTTCCGGAGACCGTACGAAAAACTACAGAAACGCCGAATGCTTCCCACGAACAACTGTATTTTAGAGAAAAGGGAACGGGCTCACCGAGAATCGCGTTGGCAGCTCACGCCGGAAATGCTCCACATCGCAGGAGAACACGGCAACGGAAAAATAGGTAACAATAGGCAGGCCCAAGGCAGCGAAGGCGACGAGGGCCGTCAATGTAGTAGAGGCAGCAAAGGCACTCCAGGTAGCAAAGGTATTCGGCTCTGGTCTCCTCGGGAAGGCGCTCGACGTAGACTGATTTGCAATTCCTCGCAATTCGATTGTCTTCCCGAAGATCTCCGTGCTCTCCCCACCACGCCAAGTCCCTCGCGGGGCAGCGCTAGCTCGCCAGATACGCGAAACTAGCCGGAACAGCGCCACGCGGTGTTTCGCGGTAAATTCGAATTGAGCGTGTCACGGACTGATCGGATCCGCGGCACGCGTCAATTCGTAATGTCCTCCAATCTCTCACCCTCACCTTCCCGCTCGGCGATCGCATCCAGGCATTTACTCGCACGTTATTTTTCATGATATACAATAAAGAGGCTTGCAAATTGCTTCCTGAGGATGTTCAAGATGCACGGTGCGCAAAGTGCACGCTGCTTGACATGCACGGTGATCAAGATACACAGTGCTCAAGACGCGCGATGCTCAAGATGCACGGTGATCAAGATGCACAGTGCTCTAGATGAACGATGCTCAAGCTTCCTCTATGAAGTGCTATTTAATTTTGGATCACCCTCACTTCACAAACATCAAGAATTCGTGAAACAAATCATAAATATGACAAACTTTTGATAATCTTCATACCGTGATATATATATGAAAAATTTGCTATGGTTGTAAGTGGTAATATTTTTTTTTCATTTTTTTTATGGGATGCGTGTTTGTTTACCTTCTCGTGGTGCATCTCGAAAACAAAGGTGTTCCAAATAACATATAAGGATTCCTAACAGATTCATCGTAAGCCTGCATTCCCAGTTGCTTTTCAAATATAAGTCTGTTTTTCAGGCTCGATTGATAAATGACAACACTATGGGCCTGTTCCGAAGTAAGCACTAAGCACTGACAGTACTGCTCTTGCGTTCCAAAATTGTTTTCAGTATGCTATGCATAGCCGAAAATAGCGACCCATTCAGCGGAAATAGCGCCTCATAAGGTAAGTGATCAGTCACTATCTCGTCACGGTGAGCTGCGAGAGAGATAGCTGCAATTGTCGAAATTGAATATGTTCGACACGGTTTGATCAATAAAAAAAGCCCCTGTCAGCGTATTTATGCCATCTCTCCGCGTCCACTGACAGAGCTTTTTTTTGAGTACTCAAACGACAGCGGAGAATTTTCATTTTGAAAATTCGAGGTGAGGTTAGGTGACTGATCCTTTACCATAAGACCAGATGGAACTAGATTCAATCACGAAACGACGATAAATCACTGATCTCAGCTCCAGCACTGTCAGTACTTACAGCTTATTTCGGAACAGGGCCTGTATACGTCCATGAAAACGCGACTTAAAAACGAACTTGTTCAAAAACAGAGTGTGAATACGAGCCATAAAAAAAAGTATGATAACCGCGGGCTTTTTTGGTATTTTCAAATTTATGAAAAAAATGACGTTGCCATTGAACTGATAAAATGCGATGTTCATTCGAATTATTGAAAATAAACTGTGAAGCTTCAAGGAGTTGTAAAGATTACCACCTGATCGGAATTCGTTGTTTCAATTTCACAGGGTACGAATATTCGTTTCGTGCACGCTCATACACCTATCACCAAAGTGACAATGTGTTGTCGTGCAGATGCATACTAGTGGCGAGGCCTATAGTGTGAAAGTACATTATTTGTACGTTCAAATGTATCCATGTCCAGGACCACACATTCCCACTTTGTTGAGGGTGTATGATGCGCACGGAAGAAATACACACACTCCCTTAATGGAAATCGTATTACAATTTTTTTTTTCAGAGTCCTAGTATATTTTAAGCATTGGCATTAAAACAACCAAAAACAACCATATTAAACGACCAAAAACCATATTCAACAACATAAAATAATTATCTAAATACAGTAATATGACTTGGACACTGTAAATTCTGAGCATAGTATTCAATTTGAACTTTGTTTCAAAAAGATTTCGAAAATTATATCTTAACACTGTGACGTGACATTTTGCCCCGCCACTCGCACGAATCTGTGTCGACCAGTGGACCGGGTTTACGGTCCTGGTGTTGGTCGCCGCTTGTCGGTTCCTCGGGTCGTACGCCGGCGAAGACTCAATTTTTGTTATTATTACGATTTTTATTTTATTTTGTGTATTGTATTTTGCGAACGGAACACCCCAATATTTTAGGACGTTAAGCGGAGAGAGAAATATTCAATTACCGACCGAGAAACGATTGATTGCTCATCGGAAATCCCCTTAATTTTGTTGCCTTTAGTTTCGCGATTCTGTCTCTTTCCTCCCGCTCTCGTCTTCCGCGGGGAAGCATTGCCTTTCCTCAGTCTCCCCTTGCTTTTCGGCGAGGCTCTCGCATCCAAGTCGCATTCGGGCCAAAAACATCTTGGCTCGCTCGTTGACGGCCAGAGGTCAAACGCTGGATCTGTGGCCATTTTGAACGCCCCCCGTGACCTCCTCGCCGTAGCAGCCGAGTAGCTGCATCGTCCAGAGGCTGTACTCTCGGGTGCCGCAGCTCGCGTAATACCGGCGCCTCATTCAAGAGTGGATCTGGGGTTAGGCAAGGGTGGAGGTGCTGTTAGCCTGGTGGCGTGTGGGCCCACCGCCGCCCACCTGATCCGCGGGCGGCGAGGGAGGCCTCCCCTTCACCCTGTCCGTCCATCGCCTGGATCCCCAAGAGGAGCCACTGCCTGTTTTTTCAATGAACAATAACAGGCTAATTCTTTGTGAGTAGGTTCCTTTCGACGAGACGCCCAAGTTTTTCCTCTGTCAAAATTCTCGATAGAGGTAGCTAAAAAAGTGCGCAGCTGTTGGACATGTTGATTTGGTGGGGTGTCGGAATTGTCTGAATAACAGTTAATTTTTTATTTAAATGGTTAAATAATCGTATTACCAACACGGAAGAACAATTGTCCTACAAAAAAAAAAGTTTATTTGAGAGCGTCCTCCACTTCGAATAGGTCGAAACGACAAGGCTATAAAAATTATTAATAACAAGCTCATTTTTTGTATGCACCTTCGTAAATATTGTTTGAATGAAAAGATTATATAGTCCTACAAATTTAGTAGTATGATTTCTCAGTCCGATACTGGGAAGTTGTTAATTCTATGATGACCCTTTTTTCATTAATAACAACCTAAATTCAATTTTGTCGTATCGGGAATAAAGTGTAGAACACTATTTTCCTACTGTCCTACATAAAAAGTGGTATGTATATATGTGATTAAGTATATATCAAGCGATCCTGATGAACATGTACCATTGTTTGCCATACGTCGAGTAAATACCATCGTAGCAGAATAGATGAGAACACATCTTCCATCCCGGAGGTACTGGGTTCAATCCCTTGGAGAGATGATTTTTTCTGAATTTTTTTTTTTTTTTTCTGGCAGCACGCATTGTTAAAAATATAGAAGAAGCTGACACCAAAATTCTTTTCCACATATGTCAGTTCAATCGCAATTACCGCGTGCAGGTACATTGTACAGATTCTGATATACCCGTGATAATGTTAGCAAATTTTAAGTATTTGAAGGACGAAATAAAAATTATATTTAATCTAAGCATGGGGAAAAAAAATTGTACCTAGACATTAATGCAATTTATGCCAAGCTCGGAGATGAGTTATACCGGTCGCTTGCTATTTCCCATATTTTCACGGGGAACGATTACAACCCTGCGTTCTACCGCAAAGGAAAAAAGAGACCTTTTGATATTCTGAAGAAAAACACGAAATTTCAAGAACCTTTCTTGAAACTGCACAGCGAGCCCGATGATTTATCGGAATCGACCGAATTATTCCGGGTTCTTGAAGAGTATGTGTGCAGATTATATGCTTTAAAAACGAAAAATGACGTACGAAGGACGAAGGACGATACGAATTATTCGAAAGAGGCTACAAATCCGTCAACCAAGATGAAAAAATTGTGAAGAAAAAAATCGTCGGATACGATCCCTCAGTTCTTCTGCCGAGCAAGCAAGAACTAATGCAGCAAATAAAACGTACATCATACATCTGCAGTGTATGGTGTAATGCACACATGCGCAGCCCATCCAATAAAAACCCGGAAAATTGCGGATGGACATTAATTGATGGCAAATACCATTATCATTGGTTCGATGGTCACCACAGTCCATCTCTTGGAGAGTTGTCGTGCGACGTTGAAGGTACTTTATTGGTTTTCATACGCATTAACTCTTTACTGCAATTTGTTAATTTTCCTGAATATTTTGTTACAGAATCAGATGCCCTCCAGTCGGATTCTTACGAAGAAGATGAAGACGACATCGAAGAAGAAGATGAGGCGTTTTCATCGGAATCTGACGACGACTAAACTTTTAATTTTTGCTTTCATAATTTGTATAATTGTATTTCCTAATTCGCTTACGCAGGCATCAATTTCTGCAGTTCATACTGTTACGATATTATTTCATTTAAACAAAAATGTATTCATGACGCTTAAAAATACATATGCCCCCAGGCTCCAAAGCTACGAGTATGTCATAGTGTCATATATTTTTAATTTTCTTGTAGGTACATACCCATTTTTTGGTAGGACAACGTTCGATTTAGGCAAAGAATGCAATAATTCATTATGTGTTTTTTTTTGTCCTACGGTTATTAATGAAAAAAGTGTCATTATAGAATTAACAACCTTCCAGTGTCGGACTGAGAAATCATACCACTAAATTTGAAGGACTATATAATCTTTCCATTCAAACAATATTTACGAAGGTGCATACAAAAAATGAGCTTGTTATTAATCATTTTTATACCCTTGTAGTTTCGACCTATTGGGAGTGGAGGATGCTCTCAAATGAACTTTTTTTTTTGTAGGACAATTGTTCTTCCGTGTTGGTAATACGATTATTTAACCATTTCAATAAAAAATTAACTGTTATTCAGACAATTCCGACACCCCACCAAATCAACATGTCCAACAGCTGCGCACTTTTTTAGCTACCACTATCGAGAATTTTGAAAGAGGAAAAACTTGGGCGTCTCGTCGGAAGGAACCTACTCACAAAGAATTAGCCTGTTATTAATCACTGAAAATAACAGGCGGAGGCTCTTGGACTAAGAGCACCGTGCATCGTGAGGACCGTGCATCTTGAGCACCGTGCATCTTGAGCACCGTGCATTTTGAGCACCGTGCATCTTGAGCACCGTGCATCTTGAGCACCGTGCATCTTGAGCACCGTGCATCTTGAGCACCGTGCATCTTGAGCACCGTGCATCTTGGTGCATCTTGAGCACCGTGCATCTTGAGCACCGTGCATTTTGAGCATCTTGAGGAAGCAATTTGCAAATTTCAATTTGCAGCCTTCTTATATATACCATGAAATCATGTATCTTCTCAATCTATTTTTACAAACTTTCATCTCTTTGTTGAAATCCATGAACAAATTGTATCACTCAGTAGTCAAAACGTGCCAAACGATGATCCTTTTGCGTCTATAGTATCGACAATATCGATATATTAGTATTTGTTCTTCTGGAGAAGGTAGTAACATATTTTCATTAATAATTTTCATGCGGTGTCTACGGATTTGTTGAGTATCTGTTGAATACTTTATATTGGATGAGTCATGCCCACAAGCTATAGACAGCAAACACTGCTGAATATGAACCACAAGAGCTGAAGTCAGGTTAGTGTAGGTGGGACACTATGGCCACCCCCACTCCTATCCCCACTCCTTTCCCCCAGAAGTCGGCCGTCGCGAGTGCGGTCGGTCGGCGTCGTGGGTGGGAAGTTTGCGGGTGTGCGGAGGGGGGTGTGGGTGTCGGGTGTCGCCGTAGTGTGCCACAGGTTTTTTTCAATATATAGGGTGTGTCGGAAGTACACACCCTTCTATTAAATTTAATTAACAAAAAAAAAATCTTTCATTTATTAAATTCAATTGAATTTTGATTTAAAAAAATTGAGAATGCGGAAGAGAGGGTGGTGAGCGTAAATTTAATTAATTTGAATCAAATTCAATTTAATTTCATTTAATTAAAAATGAAAAAGAGAATGAGAGATTTGGGGGAAAAAAGCGATAGATGAAAAAAATGAAAAAACTCACCGATGCTGTTGTGCATCTCTCTCGCTCTCTCTCTCTCGTTCTGGCGCGCACACACACGA
>JAPYYS010002099.1:0-16359 GCA_030522525.1 Campopleginae sp. 14b
GGTAAAATTTAACGAAAAGAGCTCAAGTTGGGCTCATTCTTTTCGTTTTTTAATGCAGGATCGCGTGAGCCTGAGGCAATTCCGCTTGGAGTAGAAAAACTAGTGAAAAACGCGGTAAAAGGATAAAAATGGGAAAACGGCGGGATAAAGAGCGTTCTGACTGTCGTAACTCTCGATACCTTTTTCCGAAAGCCGTACAGCAATGATCGAGTGTCGTCATGAGAGATCCTTCGCCTCCGAGAATTTTGAGATTGTTTATAGTCAGAGCATCCAAGACCATGCTCGTGATGGACTCGAGTCCCTTGGCGGATGAGTTTACGTTGTGATCGGGAGGTACGTAAGTCTGGAATCGCTTCTGAGCCAATAATTGCTGATCCAGGAGATAATTCTTCAACAAATACACGCAACCGCCGAGAGCATTAACTGCCAGCTCTTTGTTCTCGTCCGGCGTGAGACCCAAGGTGTCGCCTAATCAACCCCAAACGAACGATTTACTTATTGATGGAATTCTCAATTAAATAAAAGGAAAAAAAATTCATTTCAGAAAACGAACCTTCGCTCAGATAAGGCTTTAGGCCTTCGGGCCAAGCGATCTCCCCATCAGACTGATTCTTGAAGTATTCAGCTTTGTGAAGATTCTTGAAATTTACAATAATAATGTTTATTATTGTTTACAAATGTTATCATGTTTTTATCTTAAATTTTAATTAAATTCCAGATCAAAATTGCAATTGAATTGAAATTAAAAATTTTAAACTAATTAAAATTGTAAATTTTGATTAGATTTAAATTTAATTTGAACTTAAAATTTTAATTAAATTCAAATTTGATTGAAATTAAAAATTTTAATCAAATTCAAATCCAAAATTTAAATTGAATTAAAATTTAATTCGAATTTCAAATTTTAAGTAAATTCCAATTTAATTTGAATTAAAAATTTCAATTAAACTTAAAATTAATTTGAATTCAAAATTTGAATTAAATTCAAATTTAATTTGAATTTAAAATTTTAATTAAATTTAAATCCAAAATTTTAATTAAATTTAAATCCAAAATTTTAATTGAATTCAAAATATTAATTTCATTTGAATAAAAAATTTTAGGTCAAATTTATTATGTACTATAATTTTTCAAACGTTGATGATGAGATTAATGAAGTTTTTCGAATTTCTCTTAAGATTCTCAGATCCTGTAGCGATACCTCGAGAGTGGTGGTGGATGACCAAAATTGGACTTCCTTTTGAAGAGGCTCTTTCATCGAAGCGACGAGCATATTGTCGAGTATTTTCATAGTAGCTTGGGACAAATTTGCACGCTCATAAACAAGCTGGACCGGTGGATAATGCGAGAGAAGAGTGAGCAATCGAGAATTGCAGCGATCGTCTTGGAACTGGCCAAGATGGAATTCTCCGATGGTCGTGTCCAAGAAACAAACGCCATAGAGTGGCAAATTATTTTCGGAATCGCGTTTTTCGACCAGTCCCATCAAATAACTCGACTGGGGCGTTACAATGTCCGAATCTTGAGGCGTAAAGACTCGAGTGCCACGAGTGCTCACTTGGCAAATTTCTCGTCTCACAACTTTGTCGAATTTCGTTGTTTTTCCGGCTGGAACCGAGGAATAAAAATATTTCATGATGAACGAAAACATTTCCCGCTCGCTTGATTTTTCGAAAAATCACAAAAAATGTAAAAAAAGTCGAAAAAAGTGAAAATGCACCTTTGCGACAGCGTTCGGTTACCATATCGGGCGTCTCGGTTTGCTCAACCCGGGCCACTTTGTATCCCCGTTCGATGAGGTTCCCGGAAAAACGGCCATAAGCTATTTCCGGAAAGCCCGAGTGAGCCCACTCGCCCTGAGACAAAATAAAATAATTGTCACTGCTCTCGCGTATCGTCTAATCATTTCAATCCAATTTCCCAATTTTTCCAACATTCTTCTTACCCGCATATACGAAATGCCAAGGACATTAGCCCCGGTCACTGCGTCCATGTGATACAACTCGTAAAACTTGCCAACTTTGAAAAACAGCACGCAGTCCAAATGTGTGCTCTTCAATTCCCACCACTGACGCATTCCCTAGAATTCAAAAATAAATGACTTATTTTTTATTTTTTTTAGTTCCATTCATTCAATTCATTTAAATTACTTTATTCATTGAATGTATTGAATTATTGAAATTATTGAATTTATCGAATTTATTGAATTTATCGAATTCATTGAATTTATTCAATTTATTGGATTTATTGAATTTATTGAATTTATCGAATTTATTGGAAATGTTGACTTTATTGAATTCATTGAATTTCATTTAATTTATTCAAATTGTTCGAATTTTTTATTAATTTATTCATTTAAAAATTTTTTTTTCTATATTTCTTCATTTTTTTTTTAAATTTATTTAGTTTAGGTAGAAAGTCTTTTTTATTTATTTCATTTAGGTAAAAATGTCTGATTAAGAAAAAAACAATGCCAGAAGCTTTGGATGATTTATGGGTACGAACCGGCGTCTGATTGTTGAGGAACTCCAGAGGCACGTAGAGAGTGGTGGGATCGTAATTAGGATCGCTGGGAGATCGTTTCTTCATATCCTTGATTTTATTGGGTTGAAGAAAATCGTAGCGTAGATGGGGCCATGAATCGGCGCCGGAAGCTGGTCCTGAAATCGCAGGCACAGCTGATAGAACGTTCGATTTGGTCTCGCCAGAGTTCTGCACAAAGAACACACAAAAATAACTGAATAATTATCGACGTAATTTTTGGAAAATATTATCAATAAATATAATAATAATAATAAATAAATAAATAAATAAATAAATAATAAATAATAATAGAAATGAATAAATAAATAAATGATTAATAATACTGAATAAATTAATCAATTAATAATAATAATAATAAATAAATATTATTAAAGATTTTACTGACCCCATTCTCTGCTTGGCTTTTCTTACTCCGAGCGCCGGTGACCCTGGCTCTAGGTTTTTTACTTTTTTTCTGCAAGATCGTTACAAATTATTAACTCTACGTAAACAAAAAACAAATTAGCACATCTCCCTAGACACAAATGGGTACCCCAGACCCATGTATGTCTACCAAGGGATGAGCTTAAAAACGCAACAATTTATGTTCTTTTTTTTTTCTAAAATTTGTGAAATTTTTGACAATTAGAATTTTATCCTACCTCAGGCGTTTCTTCTTCAGATTCATCCAGCATTGGCTCTCCGTCCGAAGACTCATCCATTGATTCTGAAGCATTATCCAGTTTTTTAAATTAAAAATATTTATTTAGAATTGCCGTTGTTGAACGAACAATAAAAAACTCATTTACCCGGTTCGTATTCATCCTCGCTGTCCTCGGCGTCACTATCCTCTTCGGGAATTATTATTCGCCTCCGTTTAGGCTTCACCTCAGCCGTCTCCTCCACTGCATTTCTTTCCTTCAAAGGCCGTTTTCTCGTCGGCGTAGTTTGCTCCTTCTCCTTAACAGCTACGGCTGCTTATTCCAATCAACGGAATTGTCAACGTCAAATAATACGAGCTCTTTGGGCAATGCCTTAAACCTATTTTTCTCTTTGAAACAAAATACAACGAGGAACCGAAATTTCTACAATTAAGGGAATCGAAACTGCTGCATGAATTTTTTTGCAATTTTTGCGCCTCCGAAATGTCCAAATTCTCGTTTTCATTTCGAATATCTCAAGTTTGTTTGATGACACCCAACGCAAATTATTCCCGAACAAGCTCTCTGTTCGAGAAAATTTTTGACAATTTTACTTTCATTTGTCACGGAAAATAGATAACGTGGCCGAGATTTTTGTGTTTATTTTTAATCGCAATTGATGATCAACAACTCGATCGAGACGCTGGGCCTCGTGTTCATTAAATCACAGCACAGGGGTGTAGGAAAAGGACAAAGGAATAATCCGAGTTGTTACGAACCTTTGCTCTTCGATGGCTTCGGCGAATTTTTCGCTGGGGCTTTTGATTTGGGAGCAGGTTTATCATCAGCGGATTTGCCTCTTGTAGCCGGTGTTTTCGCCGCTGCCGGTTTCGGATTTTTCGGCGATGTAAAATAATTGTACAACGATCTTTGCGACATTTTCAAATTTGATCTTTCACACGAACAAATAAATGCTTTCCTTTGTGCTCATTCGCAATGGGGCCCGGAGGTCGTGTAGCTTTTTGTAGTAAATGAAAACACACGCGAGGAATCTGCGCCGCAATCCAAAATCGCGGGAAATTTATTAGTTTTCTAAAACTCATCAGGAACGTAACAAAAAAGCAAACGCGAATAGGGGACTCGGGAAGGGGGAATTTTTCAGAATTTTATTGGCTGCTTAAAAGTTCCACGAACGTTTTTGATTCGTCGAGAAAATGCGAAAGCAACTATGAATTCTTTTGACCATCCGTCGGTACTGATCTCATTTTTTTTTTTTTTTTTTTTTTTTTTTTTTTTTTTTTTTTTTTGTTTTTATTTTTTTTTGGGAAAATGAACGGAGAAGCGTGAGAATTGACGGCCAGCCCATGGCGCGGACGCTCGCAAGACGAGTTGGAATTATTATTTTTCTTTAACCATTTTTTAAACCGTTGACTAGTGTATTTACATTTTTATCTCGCGTACTTTGAGTCGAGCGTTCTCTCGTTCGTTTTCTCATGTGTAAATATTCTCGCGGTGATTAGTAATGCGAGGAAGCAGCGTGAACCAGAGTTCGCGGATCGTTTCGTCACGAAATATTTCCTCACGCGATTTGCCGCTGATGAAGTGTCGTTCGGTCCGGTAGTGAATATATGCATCGAGCCCCAGTGTCTCGAACATCCCGATCAATTATTACGTGAAACAAAATATTACTTTTCCTTTCCTTATTTTTATAATTCGCCTGACATGGCTATCGCGGTCGGTGGATTCGATTACTTGTGTCGTCTGTGTGCCGCTAAGACGGGAATTTTAATGGGTTTACCGATCTTCGAAGCCGGCGAACATTTGCGAAACATCGACAAAAAAATTGCCGTCTGTCTACCTGTTCAGGTAACATATTTTCCTAATTCTATTTCCCAAAAATCTCCGCTAATCATCGCTTTGTTTACGTCAATTCGAAGCCCATGCAAACTTGAACAACACAACATCAAAAAATGTCACGATTGCTAGCCAACAATGCAAACTATCGTAAACAATTCCGTCAGCATTGTTGACACTTCAAATTCCAATTTATATCGATAAATCTTTCTTTATTTACATCCCTCTCAATCAACCAATCAAATTACATCGCGAAATCGATTCTTTCGCCGTAATTCTCGCTTTTTCATGGAAAAATTCATTTATTTCTACGATATTCTTTATTTTATTCACCGAAACGAAATAAATTTGCGAAAATTTGATTCCGACTCCTAGTCAACGAACCCGAAGACTCCGGAGCATTAAATTTCGATTCAACGGCTCACAACGACGTTCTTTAACAAAAGCTCTAAAAAAAAACCATTCTTTCCGAAATTCAATTATTTTTCACGAAAAAACGAAAGAAACGTTGCGCAGCTTGAAAAAAAGCTGAAAATTTTTATTTCATCTTGCAGGTATCAGTGAGCGACCAATTGCCGAAAGTAGTGTGCGCCTCGTGCGCTTATAAGTTGGACGAAATGTTTGATTTCCGTGAGAAATGTTTGTACACAGAGGGACTGTTTATGGAAATGTTAAAGGAAATAAAGGGCGAAGACGCTTGTGTGAGACGTTCGTTAGAAAGTGTGCGAGAAATGCCAGTCATACAGAACAGTATGGGAAGCGTACAGAGGTGTATGGAGCGCCTGCAGAACGGGGATTGCGTGTCGAACGCCGACGCTAACGAATCGGACGTCCACACGATGCAAGTTATGGACGAGATGGATCTGGCGGGTGACGAGCAAGTCGTTAGCCAGGAGGAAATGGGATCTCAAGAAAATGACATTCAAGTCGCAGGAATCCATTGTCTGGATGGGGAAACCGTGAGAATGGTCGACGAGCACATCCGGGAGGTAATAAAGAAAAAATTACATTTTTTTTATGAAATAAAAAAAAATTCCATTTTTTTTTTTAATTTTTCAGCAAATATCAAATTTATTGGATTTTTGAATTTTTTTTCAATCGTGCGGAGAATTGAATCGAGTTAATTGTAATTTTTTTTGGACGAAACATCCCAAGAAATGTCATCGAATACGGTTTTATTTTTAAATTTGATACTTACACGTGACTCAGGTCTCGAATCACGAGATTGCCATGCACCTGGAAGGAGACATGACCGTCGTGGAAGGTCTGACAGTGGATGGCGACCTCAGTCAGCTGGGAATAAATTACGTGACGACAATAGCGACAGAAAATTCGAGTCAGGAGCAGCAAATAGTTCATTATTGCGACAACGTCAAATACGAGACTGTCGATGTCAAGGAAAACTATCAGAGGCTACAGGAGAGATTAACCGTCGAGGTTGCCCCGCATCCCATTAAAAATAACGTAAGCAAAAAGCAATAAAACGAAAAATAAATTTTTCCAATCCTTTATTAAATTTAAATTAATTAAATTAATCCAAATTAATAAATTGATTGAAGTAATGAATTCATAAAATTAATCAATTAATTATTCAGATTTGTAATTTCAATTAATTTTCGAAATTACATTTTAATTCGTAATCTAAATTAATTTGAAATCAATTAACGTTCGAAATTGGATTTGAATTAATTTGAATTAATTTTGAATCAACCAATTATGAAATTTAATTTTAATTCATAATTCAATTAATTTTCAATTAAATTGGAATCAAACAGTTTTAAAATTGAATTAAAATAAATAATTTTCATGAATTTTGAATCGATTAATTATAAAAATTTGATTTGAATCGATAATTTTAATAAATAAATGAATTGCATTAATTGAAATTGATTGAATTGAGTAAAATCAATTTTTTCATTTCCTCATCCGAAATGGCAATTATTTCCACCCATTTATCCGGTAATTGGATATCATTTTCAGCCCGAAAGCGACGCCTTTTCGTCGTCGCATCCCGAGGCTCGAAGCGTTTTGGACGAGCGAATAATAAATTCGAGCGAAACTAGTTCGAGCTTAGAGCACAGCGAAAATGTAGCATCGACGAGTCAACTTCCGGGAAAAGAAGCAGAAATAATAGTAGAATATACAAAACGAACGAAAGAAACATTGTTACAAAATATGCTTAATAATCCGACCCTCGACGAGACGGGATCGAGCTGGTACGTTTGTCCATTTTGTAACGAAGCGGCGACCGAGCCGAGCAGTTTGGTTGCTCACTTTGAACAGCATTTTTGTCGCTGCAACTGCGGCCTGTACTTCACAACCGTCGAAGGTTTGACTCTCCACTCGGAGCAGTGTCATTACCACAAGACGGAGCAGCTCAACATTGTCGAGGAGGAGGAAGAAGAAGAAAGCTCCGAGCGAGTCTCCGACAAAAATGCAAAAAATTCTCCGGCCGCTCTCGGGCCGGAGGACGAAGTTTCAAAAGCTCAACCGACCGTGCGGCAAAAGTGGACTCCCAAGGTTTGCGCTCAATGCGGCAAACAATACCGCACAAACTACAAATTACAAGAACACATGAGAAAGCATACCGGAGAAAAACCTTTTCAATGTCTCCTTTGCGAAAAAGCTTTCCGCAGCAAAATCGGTTTAGCTCAACACACGGCGACCCACACCGGAGAGTTTGACTACAACTGCTCGACCTGCGGCAAAGGTTTCCAATGCAAATCTTATCTCATCGTTCACCAGCGCGTCCACTCCGATCTTAAGCCTTATCCCTGCAGCACGTGCGGACAAAACTTCAAAACAAAACAGTCCCTCCTCGATCATCAAAATCGTCACATGGGCGTTAAACCTTACATGTGCGAGATTTGTGGCCGCGGATTCATCACCAAGGGCTTGTGCAAGAGCCACCAGAAGATCCACTCCGGCAAGGACAACCGACAGTATCCTTGCCAAGTCTGCAACAAAATGTTTGTCAGCAAAAGTTATTTGAACACTCACTTGCGCATCCACACCGGCGAGAAACCGTATTTGTGCGAAGTTTGTGGCAAAGGATTTTTGACTAGAGTTGACCTTAAGATCCACTCGACGATGCACACCGGGGAAAAAAGTTTCAAGTGCGAAATGTGTGGCAAAGTCTTTGCCAGGCGCGCCGCCTTGCGATGCCATCGAAGATCCCACACCGGGGAACGTCCCTATCGCTGCGACATCTGCGGCAAAACTTTCACACAATTCAGCCCCATGGCCATTCACAAACGCCTTCACACCGGCGAGAGACCCTACGAATGCGACGTTTGCGGCAAAGCCTTCGTTTCACGATCCACCATGATGTGTCACAGAAAAAAACATCATTTGCCTTTAACTTCCGGCAACAAGGAATCCATCACCAACGAGGACGTCCCCGGCGTCAAAAGTAATGAGGATATTGGCCTCGTGGAGACTCGGGACCCTTTGCAAATCGATACCGATTGAATGATCTTGAAACATCAACTTTTGGAATTTTTTACGAAATTCCTTTTTTTTTACGAATTTGAAAAATTTTCGAGAAATTCACGAACGTTTCCGAAGAGCCTTCGATTAAACGACCTTGAAATGACCTTTATCAATAATTTGAATTTTTAACGAAATTTCTGGTTTTTCACCTTTGAGTTTTCTTCTTTTTCAATTTCGCGCCAAATATTTTCCGGAAATTTCAATTTTCTTTGGCATCGGACCATTCATGGGGAAATATTTTTAATTATCGTCGCCGAAAAAATAAGGAACGAGTTTTCTTTGCACGTGGCTTAACAAAAGTGAACGAAAAACTTTTGTTTTTTGTTTTTTTATTTTTATTTTTTATTATTTTTTTCTTTTTTTGGAAAAAATGAAATTTTGTGCGAGATTCTGAATTTTTCCAGCGGCAATGGAGATTCTCGGGGGATCGTACCCTGAGGTAAATAAATTGGTGGCGAACGTGGCAGGAATTTATCGGAATTTTTCGTTCCGAGTGGAATAATTTTTTTGCTATTTTCGCCAAAATTTGAATTTTGAATGAAAAAAAAAGGACGAAAGAGTTCTTCTCGATGTTTCGAGTATTTCCCACCGAGAATTGACCTTCTGTACAAAAATGTTTGCCTTCTCGTTCGTTGAGATCGAGCCAATGGATCTGGAAGAAAAATCAAAGTCGCCTGGGACACGGATTTGTGGTTTCTCGTGGTCGTCGAATGATTCGAGCTCGTGGAATCAAAACAAATGGTTTATTTTTGGAAAAAAATAATCGAGAGCTGGCACTTGGCTTTTTCTCCAATTTTGTAGAATTAATTTCTTAAACGACGTCGATACTTGATGTAAATACGAGAGTGACTCATTAAAGTTAGACTATGCTTTTGGAAAGTCGAACAAAAATCTTCCTCGTTTTGGAAAAAAGCATGCTCGACTAATATTTATTCGATTAAAATGTTGCTATGGTTTTCATCTCTTGTATAATTGTGATCGATCAATAAAAAATTGTCTTTGATAAGTCTCAATTTTTTATTCGCTAGCCCGACGAAAAAAAAATGAAAAAAATTTGAAAATAGAGATTTTGAAAAGATTTAGAAAATAGAAGAAACTTTGACACGGAATTACGGGGAGAAAGAAATTTTTAAGCGACGAGGGTTCGGGGAATAATTTGTCGAGTTTTATGAAAAATTTCTCGTTTTATTATTATTTTCGTTATTCCTATCGATAGTTATTAAACAATAACATTGGTGATACGATCTATGAAACTAATCGATGGCTCACGCATCGTTTCGTGACCTACGGTCCGAAAATTATGAGGATTTATAAAAAAAATGAAATAAAATGAGGCAGAGATAGAAAAAGACAATTTTCTACACATCTTCGTCGACAGCTCCCGCGAGATAATATTTCAAACAGTTTCTAACGACCGACTGTCACATTTATCGAACGAAAAGTATCGTCGATGCGGGGAAAGAGAGCGATACACATTTTTTTACTCCGATGCATAATTCTCGTGGCAAGCCCGGACAACAAAGTTTGTGAAATTTTTCCACGTTAGTCCACGAATTTATTTCCCATTTATTTTAAGGACGTCGTATGCGAATTTTCTATCGATAGAATTCTTTTAAATTTCCACCATACTAAGAAAATAGTGGAATCTAATGGCTCGCACAATTTTAAGGGCATTCGCCTTGTAGAAGTCGAGATATTTATTTCCAAAAATCACGATTTTCAAAAGTTTCTCATACGAGCGTTAAAAGTTGCAATTTCCAACATTTAATATTTCGATTTCTAAATGACGAAGTTTCTTAAAACTTTGCATACGATTTTCTGCAACATCGAAGAAGCTTCATTTAACTTTTCAAAAAAATCGGTAGCTAAATTTGATCGAAATTTTGGTTTTTATATAAAAAATATATTTTACCTCGAACGATTTTAAATTTAGAGAATATTGTTCTCTAAAGTCAATTAGTCAATTAGTAACAATTTTTTAAATCACCTTAGGCTCGCAAAAATTAAGAATTGACCGTAGCCACTCAACGTCCTTATAATAAACAGGAAATTTCCGCAATGCTTTTTCACGAGATTTTTTTGTTTAATTTCGTAAAAAATAAAACAAGCAAAATATTGGATCTGGAAATAAGAAATTTTCGTGGGATTTCGAGATATTGTCATTTTTGTTAAGCAAATAAAAAGTTTCCACTGGGATCGACTTAGTTTCCGTATTTTTTGCAGCCTCATGGAACTATCCATACAAATTTGTAAGGAGAAATGATAAAAATAATAAAAGGGGGTGAGAATCGAGGAGAAAAATGTTGGCTCCTAAAAATCTATGAATAATTAGCTAAGCAAGGCATCAATGACTCTCTCGTCGAATATTGAGTTGTCCATTTCGTCTATAACATTATAAATATTAAATTTGCACAGGGCCCCGTTATGTTTATTGACTCGCGATGACCTGTTCATGGTCAAACGTTTCGTAAAGTTTTTTGCTGCGCGATTGATGAGTTTATTCAATTTGGCAAAAAAATAACTTTTTCTACGGTCAATGAATGCGCGCGTATTTTGTGGAGAACGGCTCGATCCGCGGTAGCGTTTTTGCACATTTTAAGGACGTTCGCTGCACACGACAATGTCATAAAAATTTCATCAAATTTCTTGATAATATTCTTCAGCATCAAATACGACGGCCACATAGTTGTCGAAAAAAAAAAAATGTTTAAAAATTTGAATATTCGTATTTAATTCTAAAGAGTTTGCTCTCCAAGTTATTATTCCACAATTTTAATTCCACACATTTTCTCCATGGACTTAGTTTTTCGAGTGGATTGTGAAACTCAGAGAGTTACAGTTATTGAAAAGACTTGGAAAAATTGGATTGGCGTCGGCGGGAATCGAGCCGGACTCGCTGAATGTGAGTCGAGCAAGTTTTCCTGAGCCACAGGCTCTCTCTTTTTTTTCTTCATAATATATAAAATACATAGAAAATCGTGATGAGGGGGCGATCGATGAGGTAAAAAAGAAAATGATACAAACGTCGAATAACAAAGTACAAAATACGTCCATCGTTGTTTCTGTGAGTCTTACATTCTTTTTTATGTCTAAAAAGTTCTGTCCCTCGTTCTGCGTCTCTTGGCCATTTTCTACGTTGCCTTTTTTCGCCATTTTTTTAGTAACAATATTCTTCAACATTCTCCGTGCATTTTCAACCTTATTTCGCTATTTTATTTACGAATCAACGTGCAAATATTCATACAGGGGCCCCGAGACTCTACGACCTCTCGATCCATCCCATTTCCGCCTCTTAATCCATCTTCCTTCACATTAACAATTTTTTTCACGACATTTACATATTTATCATACAAAGCACCAAGATCTACGCCAGGATTTAACTTCAGACGGTAAGAAAATAAAAGACCAATCGATCGGTTCGATATTGACGACGGAAAATCGCACATGGACAGGATTCATCGAGTTTTTTTTCCATTTTACGAGTTTTTATTCGTCCGAATGAAATTTCTCCAATTTATTTTTCAAAAATCAGGAAAATTTGTGGAAAAAACAAAATCGAAACAAAATTCCCAAAAAAATTCGTTCCATTGTCTAAATTTCTGAAACTAAAATATTCATCATAATTTATTGTCGGATGTTCAGAAGGATCGCCGATTTTTCAAAAAATCCGCGCGCAAGTTTGAAAAAAAAAAATTTGAAATTTAATTCCCAAAAAAATTTGTTCTATTGTCAAAATTTCTGAATAAAAAAAATTCATAATAATTTATTGTCGGATGTTCTGAGGAATGGCCGATTTTTCGATATTTTTCAAAAAATCCGCGGGCAAATTTGTCAAAAAAAAAAAAACAAAGTCGAAATTCCCGAAATTTTCGTTCTATCGTCAAAATTTCTGGATCAAGAAAATTCATAATAATTTATTGTCGGCTGGTCGGAGAAGATCCCCGATTTTTCGATATTTCCAAAGTAATCCTCGTGCGCGAATAAGCCAATAAAGAAAAATCGAAAACTCAATTTAATTTCTTACGTCCGTTTCGTCACAGCTAATTTATTTTTCAATTTCCTAAAAACCCAATCGGCTACGATGAAATGTTTTTTTCTCGCCTCAGCACACTACGTTAACATTAAAAACGGTGCTCGCCATTTTTTTCGTCTAATTCCACACAAACCGTGAAATTGCCTAAGAAAAAAAAACTGAAAAAACGAAGAAAATTTAAAAATTCAATAATCGGTGATTGAAGTTTGAACCAAGTCCCAGATACTACGTTTGTCGAGAATGTGGGATGCTGGAAAATGACGATAAAAAATTAACAGAGCCTCAAAAAAAAAAAAAAAAAAAAATTTCCTCCTCGGAAAAAAATTGAGAAAATAAAAACCCTGGAGTATATTTTATTCTGGTTTTAATTATATGTTGGCGAAAATTATTTTTTTCTTATATTTCGTACAAATATATAAGGAAATTGGACGTGGCATCGAAATCACGACGACGTAATTGTTTTCTGTACGCGAGGATAATATTTTGAGGAGTGAAATGTTCCACGAATCCCACATAGAGCGACAGCGTTCGAAATGGTCGATAGAAAATGATGAATATTTGCCAAATTCGTAGATTTTCTTGTTTTTTGTTTTATCTTTTCGCTGGCTCTCGTAAAAATTTGTTTACGAGGTTGCTCGATCGAGAAATAAATGATTATTCGTTTTTAACCAATAAAATCAAACTTATCGTAGTCACAGCGGTTCAATTAAATACCGGGAGGATTTAAATAGAGAGAGAGAGAGAAATATAAGCGAGAGAGCGTTTAATAACTCAATAGGAACACGAAAATTTGGCTCGTGTATTTCCGCGACATTGTGACCGGACATTCGACCTTTTTAGTGTCTAGAATCGTACCCTAATATTTTTCGCTAATAATCGATCCTGTGAAACAAAGTGCAACAGCTTGTGTCTCTTTTTTCCCTCAGAGGCTCGTGCGGCAACATTTTTACTCAAAAATTCCGAATCAAAATCATTTTTGCGTCGTAAATTTTTGTTTTCTCTAATATTATTTATTTGGGGCTTTTTTTTCGTGAAAAATGTTGACGAACTCGCTCGTTCGAGATTTTCCACCTTTTCGACCGGCTTTTTCGGTTTTTTCTCTTCCGCTTAATTACCCTTTTGCCTCAGAGACTCGTACGGCAACATTTTTACTCAAAAATTCCGAATTGAAATAATTTTTGTGTCGTAAATTTTTCTTTTCTCTAATTTCATTCATTTGAGGCTTTTTTTTGTAGAAAATGTTGACGAATTCGCTCGTTCGAGGTTTTTCACCTTTTCGGCCGGATTTTTCGGTTTTTTCTCTTGCGGTTAATTACCCTTTTTTCTCAGGAACTCGTACGGCAACATTTTTACTCAAAAATCCCGATTTGATTGATGGGATAATTTCCCTTCCTTTTTTTTCCTTGGGATTTATTTTTTGTTTTGTTATTTTGTAGAAAATGTTGACGAACTGGCTCGTCCGAGATTTTTCGCCATTTCGGTCGGATTTATCGTATTTTTCTCTTGCGGTTAGTAGCGGCAATACCGTGTAGTGCTTTTTTTCTCTTCGTACACACGTTTGCATGCGTAATACTGAACGTGACTTTGTGCATCACAACAAAAGCAGCACCGCGCACTGTTTACATAAAATAAAGACTCGTTCCTTAAGGGGGTGAGCGACTCGTCATGGGGTTTTTACGAAAATAATGAAAATCGGCTCGACTTTTCATTTTGTTTTTTTTTCAATGGAATTTAAAAAATTTGTAACTTTTTTTAATGAATAATTGACGTGGTTCGTTGCTCTTAACAGCGAAATTATGAATTTCCTTCGAAAAATGATTGAAATGTTGGTTCCTTGAGTTTTTCGTTTTTTTACAATTTTTTATTTAATTATTTAATTAATCAATTAATTAATTAGTAATTAATTAATAATTAAAATAACTGAATTTCAATAAAATTGAATTTCGTTTGAAAAGTTTTTGAAATGCTGGTTCTTTGTGTTTTTTATGCTTTTTTTTTTACTTTTAATTGGATTATTTAGTTATTTAATTAATAATAAATTAATAATTAAATTAATTAAATTTCGATTTGGAAGAATTTCGTTCGAAAAATGTTTGAAATGTTGGTTCTTTGAGTTTGTCGTTTTGTTTTATTTTTTAACTTTTTATTTAATTATTGAATTAATTAATAATTAAATAAATGATTAATCAATGAATTAATTAATGGTCCGATTGTGATTGAGAAATTTTCGGGATATGTGTTATTTCTGTTTATTTGAAATTACGAAAATACGTGAAAATTCATTATTTGTTTTTATGCCTAAATTTTGATTGCAAAACGCAATATTTATTATGTTTCGATATTTTGCCGGTTGAAAAATGAAATGAAATTTGTTACATTACGAGAAGGAACTGGAGGTCAAAATGAAAAGTTTAAAATTGGTCTCGCCTCGAGGATGAAGGAAAAAAAAGGGACGGAGTCGCTCACCCTTGACATTCGATTCACCGGTACGAAAATTAATGACACATTCGTAGAGCTCCGGAAAAACGAGCGCGATTTTATCGGAATTTGGAAAATTTCCAAATTACCGGATCTCAGAGACCCGGGAACTCTTTTTCTTCGTTTCTTCGTGAAGATTTGACGTTTTCCTTCCAATCGCTCCCCGGAAACTTGTCCACGAAAGAGGATCCTGCCACAAAATTTCACCAACGTTTATTTTTGACGATCGCAAAAAAATATCGAAATTGCGAAAATAAAAAATTCATACCACAAAAAATAATAAAAATTATAGCATAGAAAAAAAAAATTCATACCATAAAAAATAAGAAATTCATACCCTCAAAAATTAAAATTTTTCGCCATAAAAAATAAAAATCCCCACCATCAGAAATAAAAAATTCATACCCATTGACAATCTCGTCGACGTTCCTCCGTTCACTGTGGCCCTCGAGACCGGAGATCTCGATGCATAAGTTCTCGTCTGGATTTCGACGATCCGTAATGTTCTCGTATCCGGAGATTTAGCTCGTAATTATCAGGAATAAATTTCCTTTTCCCTGGCGCCGTTTTTTATCGAATTTTCGAGTCTCTCTCACAAATTTGTCATTTCCGTCTCGAATTTCCTCTAATTTGCCTAATGAAAATGAATCACAGTCGACGGGGGGTTAGGGGGGGAGGGGAGTGTTTCGGCCGATGGCCGAAAAAAGCAAAACCCAAAATTCATAGAATTTTTCGCCCAGGGGATGATTTTTTTTTACTTTTTTGTCGTTTTTTTTTTGTTTTTTGTTATTTTCGACGAAACCCACTTGAACGTAGATGACGTTTGATGTCTCACCGGAATTCGTTGGAATTCTCGACCGCGCGAGGTTCATTCTCGTATTTCTTATCAGCTAATTCGTATTTTACAATAATTCATCTATACCCAATAAAATATGCGAAACTTTGAACGAAATCCCATTCCACCGATTTACTCAACAAGCAATCGCGCCCAGAAATTTTGTTGCTGATTTTTTTTTTCATTTTTTTTTTATCTAGCACATCGCGTGGCTGGTTGGTGGCTTTTTTTTATTATTTTATCGTCTTTTCTCCTTTTTTATTGCTTGGTCACTTCTCGGTGTGGATTTTTGTTCCACTTGGGTTATCGAAGCTTGTTCGATCTCTCGTTTCTCGGTGGGTAATTGTCGCGTTGGTGATTAAAAGCTCCACCCTGCAAACAACGATTTCTTCGTCATCTTTTTTCATTTTTCATTTTGTAAGATTTTTTTTTTTTTTTTTTTTTTTTTTTTTTTTTTTTTTTTTTTTTTTTTTTTTTTTTTTTTTTTTTTTTTTTTTTTTTTT
>JAPYYS010002100.1:0-30393 GCA_030522525.1 Campopleginae sp. 14b
TTTTAATAAAAAAAAAAAGTTATAGTGTTCCAAAAAATCAATGAGGAAAATTAATGAAAGAAAGTTGGAAAAAAATTTGTTTATTTTTTTTTTTTTTTTTTTTTTTTTTTTTTTTTTTTTTTTTTTTTCATTTCGTGGCTTTGCGTCGATGCAAACTTCAGGCTCATGCTAAATCAACGCTTTTTACGAAAAGTAGCTTTTTACGCTACTTTACGTTTATAATACAAATTTATTTATTATTTATATATTTTATTTATTTATATATATTATTTATATATTTTATTTATTTATATACATTATTTATAAAAGTTATTTAGCATGTAAACGTGCTAGTTTTCGTGACAAGTGTCAAAATTATTGAAAATTTCGTATAATTGCAAAATTTATTGTACGATAAAAACGAAAATTTTAACGTTCAGTTTCGTTTTTTTCTCAAAATCATTGGGCAAATGTTGGGCAGGTCTGTGTATGGAGAAACAACTACCGACCTTGAAGTCAAAGTACAAAGTAGCTGAATGGCACGAGCAAATAATCAAGTGTTTCGAAATAGCTGGTGATTTGACGCTGGTTTATCTTCAGGAACAAGACAAACTAGCGATGCAGCCACAAAACGGTACCTCAATCGTCAATAGCAGTAGCATAGGTAGAGTTGTTGCATTGGATTTGTATTATCATCGAAAATAATGGCTCTGAAGTTTGCAACGTTGAGATTCAAGGGAAAATTATTTTTTCAGTAATTATTTGTGGAATTTTGAAATTATAGCAATTTTCCAAATATTGGAAAATAGATACGAACTCTACTCGAGGAAAAATGGAGTTTTGCTGCATTCCAACGATGCAAACTTCAACACGATCGAAAAAATATTAATAATTCTCGTAAAATGATCGATCGTTGTTTTAAAATCAATTTTTTTTTTTTTTTTACATTGCCAGGGTCTTACTCGCCCCAGCCTTCGCCAAGTTCGACCAAACATGTAGGACCTATATTGGAAACAGCTCTACAACGTGCACCTCTGTTACTCATACAAAGCGGAAACACCCAAGCCGCGATAAATCGTTACAGAGGGATACTCTCGGCTGTTGAATCCACCGCGACTCAAAGCTTACGTCTGACTCTTTCCAGACAATTGGCCGAAGTTTTGTTACGTGGAGTCAGCGGTTCGCTATATCAAGCTCCTGAAGCGCCTGCAGTTTCCTTAGGTACTGAAAATCACTGTCCTACGAGCTTAGACTCAGAATTCAATAATATCGTACCTCTCCGCATATTGCGGTTTTCGCCATTACAACATTTTTTTATACAATTCGTATTTTCCCAACAATTCCGAAAAATTCTCATGGAATGAAAAACTTGGAATCCATTCACGTACATAAAGTAAAGAGGAAGTACAAACTTATACCCAATTTTTTTTATAATTCACAGAATTTAGGGCGGCTGGAAGATTTTTCAAAAATCTCAGATTTCCGCAAAATTTGAAAGATCATTAAATTTAAACCGTTCGACCGGTATTCCCCAAATTCAATACCAACCTTCCTATCATCATACTCTATTCATAAAAACAAAAATGAATGGTAAATCTTGAAATTTGCGGAAGTTCGAGCGGTTACGATTTTTTTTTTTTGGAAATTTCAAAATGCCGTTTGAATTTTACTGTGCGAGAAGATATACACACACACACACACACACACACACACACACATACATACACATCCGGATGTATGACACCAGAGTTCGCAACGTTGAGTTCCAACGAAAAATCCATTTTTCTATTAATTTTTGGGTCAATTTCAAAAACCATGACAATTTTCGTATCGATTTTGTTTTTGGATTAAAAAAAAAATATCGTTTTATTATTGTGATCAAATATTCAATAAGAATCGGGAAATTTGGCCAACAAAAAAAAGAATTTCGTTGCATTCCAACGATGCAAGCTCCAGAACATTTTTTCTAGAAATGATTTTTCGATGTTTTGCGAAATTTCAAGCACATTGACATTGAAATCTGGAAACGTTAAATTTCACCGTCACATAGCTTCCTCTCTGAGTAAGCAAAAACCTTTTTTCGCCATAATTTTTGGAGGCCCCGATGGAAATTTGATTAATTTGTCGACGAACTTTGTCCTTCTCTCTACAAATATTGATTTTTCGTAAAAACCCAGGAACTGGGACGACGAATCGGCGATTGAATCATTATTCGTCGAGCACCACCGGAGCAGCGGAATCACCGTGGAAACCGAAAAAATATGTGGGACCAAATTTGTTTGTGCCACGAAACGAAAACGAAGAGATGATACTGCTTCTGCTGATAAGCGAAGCGATGGCTGTGAGAGACGCAGTTCTAAGTCAATCGCCTGAGTTTAAAGAAGCGAGATTGCACGCCTTTGAAAACGCAACTGCGGTCTATGATCTTCTGACCGTTGTCGTCGTGCGATGGAGCCAGGTGGAGCTTTTGTTCGAGGTAAAAATCTCCCTAATGTCCCTCCCTGATTCATTATTTTGCTGAATTTATTGCGGAATTACGAGCTCGATTTTTGCGCTTGTCAGTGTCGAGAGAAAAAGTCTTTTGATTAATCAAGGTCATCGCTTCTTTCGCAGTCTTTCGAACGAGCTATGAAGTTTTCCCATCAGGAAGTTCACGTTTGGACACAATATGCCCTTTGCTTGATCAATCTCGCGAGATACACTCACGCGTACGCCGTGCTCAAAGTTGTCGCGAGATTATCACCATCCAAAGTGATACCGTGCTTACTGGCTGCGAGGCTGTGCTACGAACATCTCAACATGATAAAGGAAGGTGTGGAGTGGAGTCAAAAAGCATTGCAACGCGAGACATCGAGTCCTCAAGGCTTGCAGTCTCGCTGTCATCTCTACATCGGAATTGGAAACAGCATCCTATCGGCAAACACGATTCTTAAGCAGGACAAAGTACACCACACTACCACTGCTCTCGATTGTTTCCACAAGTAAGTCAACATCGAAGCTTACACAACATTAACAATTACGAGCCAAAAACCAAGTTCCGAGTATTCTGCAATATTTTTTTATATTTTTTGGACATGGAAAAGGCCACGGAAGAATGCTGGCCCTGAAATCTTGGAATACAACGAAAAATATCTTTCGCTCATCGGATTATTAATCGAGAGATCATCGGATCATTAGTGCGAGCCGGTCGTACTCGTATATACAGTAAAATAGGCGTTTTATGACGTCACAGAAACTTTAAATCGTTTCTAAGGGAAAACGGGGCGACAGAAAATTTTCATATTAGGGTTGAATTTTCTATGATTTTTCATCTTTCGAATGAGCCTTGGGAGAACCGAATCCGTCCAACTAATCCAGATAAATCTAGCATTGGAGATTTTGGTCGCGAGATTCGGGACACTTTTCCGATTCCGCAGTTTCTTGGAGTCGGAAGGGCGTAAGTCGCGCTTGTTTACTTTTGGACATACATCCTTTGCGAGACTGGTGAAAAATACCGCGAAATTTCGACCGGTCGTTGAATTTTGAAAGGGCAAAAAAAAAAAATTGTAAAAATAGTTGTAAAATTCGATGCTTCGAAATTTTTCAAAGTTCAATCCTATTTTCCAGGCATTAATTATCGGATTAAGTGGAAAAGTGTAGCCATAGCATCGTCAGCGATTTTCAGAAGTCGCAACCGTAATGTCAACAATTAGAGAATTGCAGTAATTGAGGACTTGGAGGATGTAATCGTGTCCATTTAGTGAACGAATCGATTAAGGAGGGTGGCTACGCACAGCAATGTTGCCATGTTGTAAATATAGAAAGATGCTAGATTATTAAAATTCGATGAAATTTGGTGACCATACTCTCTAATATTAAACACAAATTTCGAAATTTTTTGGGATTTTTTTTCTACATAGTCTTCGAGTTATTGAACACTAGAGTTTACATGCATAAGCATAGGATTCGGATATCTTTTGCATATTGTAAGCTCAAATAATTCGACAACTACGGAGACGAAAAATTTTAAAAATTAGTGTCGTCGTATTTGATGTTGAAGAATATTATCACCAAATTTCATTAAATTCTTATCACATTGTCGTACCTCCTTAACGTATTGGACTGGGAAAAGTCGGCTGGATTGCATTCAGGCTTCTTGGAAATTCGATTATTGCTGATACGGCATGCTTGCGCGTCCGAACGGATTAATTCTTTAAGGATTAAAAAGTTAATCATCGAAAAAAATCGACGTTTCGAAAGAAAAGTTCATGGATATCGTTCGTGAGCCACGAGGTCAAAATTCCCTTTCGTAGAGATCGACATTTGTTTGCACTATCAGACTCTGCAAAACCGAACAGCTCAAAAAATTTGAAAATTGAAGAAAAAAAAATCAATTCTCAAAGAATTTTTTTTTTTGGCACAAATTTTTTATTCTCTCGATCCTTTAATGTTGACATCCCATTACGAAATACCTGGGTATCGTCCCGAAAGTAATTAGAGTTATGGGAAGTAAGGGTTGTGATGATTAAGGAAAAAAGTTGGTTGAACTTTGATTCGATTAGTGTAGCGGTAGAAAGGTGTGTTGTTTATGAGCTTGTCGATCTCGCTTTTCTTTGCGCTCGTCCACTTATCGGATTAAGGTTCGTAAGCCGTCTCGAAGGTCTCCTCGGGTTTGTAGAATGGTTCGTCAGCGACGCATTGCGGATGCAGACGAGATACCGCATTGATTGATTCTCCGTCGCATTTCCCTAGTTTCAATATTTACCATTTTATTTTCGAGCTGATGAAAACAATTGGAGAAAATCTTTTTCTTTCAACATTTTTCTCGTTCGTGTGTTTTTGCCTTTCATCGATTTCGTTCATTTTTTGAAAGAAAAAAAAACACTTTTTGATTTTTTTCAGAGCCCAACAATGCGATCCGAATGATCATCTCGCCGAATACTATCTCGCTCATGAATACGCTGTAAATAGACAGATAAACGATGCGATGGTGCACGTCAAAGTCGCCTTGAATCTGCGAGCCGAACACATACCGTCCTTGCACTTATTGGCACTTTTGTTATCGGCGCACAAACAATACAGCGACGCTCTTCATCTGATAAACAGCGTGCTCGAAGAATATCCCGACAATCTTAATTTTCTCTACGTCAAGGCTAATCTCGAGCTGCATAGTTTAGGCGGCGACGAAGCTTTGTTTACGATCAAACGGATGTTGCATCTTTGGCGAAACTTGTACGAAGACCAAACCAATGTCGATTGCAATGATCAGCAGAGCGAACGACGCAGTGAAACTAGAAGCGTTTTCCAACTCTACACTTCGGAAATGTCCGATAAAGATTCCAGTGAGTTGCATTTTTTTTCATTCACGAACTTTCTCCAATATTTTTCGAATCAAATTTGAAATCTCGTGAAAATTTGTTCAATCCGAAGGCTCCTTACACGCACAATCTCTCGCTGCCTCGAGAATCGAACAAGCGCTCTCAGAAGTTGCTTCATCCCTGAGCTCATTCACACCCAAACCAGGACCTCAAAGAGCCTGGCAACTGCAACTACAAATATGGCTCTTGCTGGCCGAAGTATTTTTGGCCTTGGATCGTCCCGAGGGCGCGAATCTGTCCTTGCAAGAAGCGACTAACATTTTTCCCATGAGTCACCATATTATGTACACCGTGAGTATCTCACCTGAGAAAAATGAAAACTTGACTAGCAATTAAAAATTTTTTTTTACATTGACCCGTAGACACCACACTGGTGCAAATTTGCACTGACGAAAATTTCAAGTGTAACAAGTTTTCGAAATTCCTTTCTTCGATTTTTCATTTTTCGACCATGAAATTTCATTTTGCAATCTTCAAAATCATTTCAATCGATTACTCAGGATATTTTACCCCTAAAAAATCTGGTTTCAAGGTCAATTTCATGCATTCATCGAAGAAATACTAATTTTAAAAAAGTTAAAGTGCAAATGTGCACCAGTGTGGTGAGTGCGTAACCTCAAAGGGAACGTGGCGTCTACGAATTAAATCTGTGATGGATGCGATATTTTTTTCTTTCCAGCGAGGTTTGTTACACGAATACAAACTCGAATACGCCGAGGCTAAACAGTGCTACCAAAATGCCGTCTCCATAAATCCATCGCACATCAAAAGTCTTCAACATTTGGTAATTTCATTTTATCATTTTTTCATGGAAAGACAGATAGTCAACAGATTCATGGGCCTGAAGTGTTGCCTGACAGTATAAAAATTCTATGGGCATCGTTTTCCCTCTCCGAATGATCGCGAGAGCTGCCGCGTAATCTTATATACAGTAAAATAGCGATTTTGTGACGTCACAGAAACTTTAAACCGTCTTTGACAGGGATAAGGGTTGGGGACAAAATTTCATATTAGATTTGAATTTTCTACGATTTTTTCTCTTTCGAATAGTTTTTGGTTGAGAGGAATCCGTTCAGCCAGTAAATTGCTTCGCGATCGAGAACGAATTTCCGGTTCCGGAGCCTGATTGATCATTTTTCGTGAGGAAATTCGTGGCGACCCGAATAATTGAAATTTCACAACGAAAAGTGAACGGCACGTTCTTGACAACGCTGCCTGACTGATAAATTATTGTAAAAATTTTAGAATTGGATTTTTGGAAAAAACATCGCGATGGAAAGTGAAATAATTTTTTTGAGGATTTTTTTTTTTTTTTTTTTTTTTTTTTTTTTTTTTTTTTTTTTTTTTTTTTTTTTTTTTTTTTTTTTTTTTTTTTTATTTTTTCATTACCTCGGAAGTCAGCGGCTGGCAGAAAAGACTCTCCGCGACGCGGCGAAGATCGATCCGAACTCTCACCAGACCTGGTACAATTTGGGAAAAGTTCTCGAATCGCTGGGGGAGATGGAAACGGCGAATGATTGTATGGCAACGGCTCTGGAGGTCGAGACGACCAACCCGATTCTACCCATAATGTCCATTCCAATAACCTTCGAGTGAAAAAAAAAAAGAAAACAATTGAAAAAGTGGAAATTGTGATAAACGAAAAAGATAAAAATGAGCGGTTGAGGAGGAAAAATGGGAAATCTTGGCGAAAGGCTTTTTGCTCGTTCATGTCGATGGTGAAGTGACGAAGGAATTTCCTGTTAAACGCGCAATCGACTCTCATCGGAATATATCATCTGCCTAATGTACATTATTTCTTCAAATTTTGGCTTTCGAATAATCCACTTCCATGCCGGTCGTAGAAGTTGGATTTTTTCGTACGGGTATTATCGGTCGTTTTAATTATTCAATTCGAATAATTCGTGAATATTATTGTAAATTACAATTCCTGCCAATTCGAAGCACTCAGTCCAATGTCGCAATCGTCTGGGCAAATCAATATGCGTTTCAGGTTAAAATAACACGTTCGGGCGACCTCCAATATTCATTTATCTTCATTCTCACTTTTTTTTTCCATCCATGCGGCCGGACGCGATCCTGAAAATTTCTCAGACTCAAAACTCAGCCCCCTGCTTATTGAAATCATATTTTCTCATCGTAACTTTGTTCCCAAAGATTTTTTCAAGGTACACTCAAAAATTATAGAATTAAAAAAAGTTTCATTCAGCGACAATTTTCGGCACGTTCATGGAATTGGGAGACTCCTGAAAAGTTATACGTTTCCGGGAGTTTTCATTTTGATCGACACACAAATACAATTTTTTTCAAAATTATATCAATGAGTTGGGTTCACGCGATTATATTCCAGACCGATGAACGATCGAAAAAACACTTTTGCATGTTTTTTTGATAGTTACTTGTAAAAAAATTAATAATGAAATTTCCGGGAGTTTCCATTTTGGTCGACACACAAATTCAAGTTTTTTTTCAAAATAAAATCAATCAGTTTCGTTCACGCGATTCTATTTCAAACCGACGAAAGATCGAAAAAACACTTTTGCACGTTTTTTTTATAGTTAATTGTGCAGAAATAAATAATTAAGCGTTAAAAAAGTAAAAGTAACGTGCACGTGGAGGTAAAGATATTTCTCCCCTTGATTGGCGATGAGGAACCTTACAATACAAAAGTATTTTTGCAATAAAATCTTCCATTATTTCGAGATTTGAGGGTAATACATCGCAGGGAAGATTGGCGAATGTATTTTAGTGGAGAATAATGTGACAAAGGTTGTTCAATAATAGCATTTGTCGATGATATAGGAGATAGAAATTTTGAGACGAAAATATAATGTAAAAGAAAAAGACTGAATCAACGAACCAAGTCTTCTCGACAATAACATCGTATTTGTGGGTAAAAGATAATTCTCTGAGTAAATGTGTGTTATAATGTTATAATGGAATGGAGATAATTAGGGAAATCTTATTGTTATTTTTCGTGAAGTAAGACTCGCGGTTAATTGGGAGCGTGTTATTTTGGCCTGAGAACGATTTACAATTATTTCGTGAGGTTCGGAGAGTCAATAAAAACGGTGAAAAATTCGTGTCGAGCGATGGCTCAAAGAGTCTAGCAGGGAAAGTGGGAAGCGTCGAAATGGCAGTCGTAAATTCCCATTTTGATCACCACTCCACAATAAATCCTTCGTTTTTTTTTCTTCTTTGTCTTCAATTTTGAAGAAAGCACTGGAATCGTGTCATGACCTTGACTGACTGTCTAGGAATTTGGATGCACACAAAACTAATAAAGGAAAGAAAGGAGACGAAGCTCTTCGGGAAAGAGAGAGAGAGAGGGAGAGAGAGAGAGAGAGAGAGAGAGAGAGAGAGAGAGAGAGAGCGCCCTTCGTGCTCGCCATTTGTCTATTATGCTAAAACACGCAGCAGAGAAAAGCAGCGTCGTTTTGCTTTACTATCGTACCAGTAGTACCTGCTTACTTCATTGCAGTATTTCCCGAATGTATAAATAAAGCAAAGATTTTAAATAACAGACGAAAATGAAAATCGACATGTTGATAATGTTTGAATTGTACAAATCGTTTGATGTATAATACATTATATTATATATATGGTGTAAAAGAGTTTAATAAAGAGTTATGCATTTCGATGGTTCGAAATAAATGCCACTTGTTTGAAATTTGATCCAATTCCGAAAAAGCTCAATTTTCAGGTTTTTCGATGTTTAAGGAGATTGGCTACATACGAAAATATGATAAGAATTTAATGGAATTTTGTGATAATATTCTTTAGCATAAATACGATGACACCATTTTTTTTCTATTTTTCGTCTGCATAGTCGGATATATATATATATATATATCCGAATCCTATGCTCATGCATGTAAACTCTAGTGCTCAAAAACTCGAAAGCTATGTAGAAAAAAAATTTCAAAAAATTTGTATATTCATATTTAATGCTGAAGGGTATGCTCATCAACTTTAATCAAATTTTAATAATTTCGAAATTTCCCATGCTTTTAACATGGCAGAGCCTTAAACTTACTACAGGCTCGATAAACTTTCAATTTATTTAAATAAAATTTGATGAAAGGAAAACAAAGGTAATAAGCGACGATGAAAGGGAAACAAGAGTTAAAACAACCGTTTCCGGAGGGCTTACGCGGGTGGATTGAGCCATGGCACAATAAAAATGAAGGCATTATGTAAAGGAAAGAAAAAGTACTCGACGTATTAATTGAGCGTTTGCATATAAACGAGAAAAGTTAAAAGTTTAATGTCTTTGGATGACGCAATAGAAAAAAGAATAAAGGATGGAGCGAGAGAAAAAGAAGCGATAGAAATCGGTGCACGCGTTATAGAGCTTCATTCGCTTCATTGTCGGGTTCTCGCGCGGATTTCCTGTCATTTTCAGACCCGGTTTTACGGCCTTGCCGCACGAAACAGCCCCCACCCTAGTCTCCAGTCTTCACCCTCGTTCGCATCGAGCGCGAAAGCGTTGTAAAGAATATTTTTCGAGCAATAAGAATATCACGAGTCTTCCCTCCCTCGGAAGTCTCTCCCGGTAGCAGAAAATATATAGAAATCGATAAATAAAAAAAAAGGGGGAAAAAATTGGTATAAAAACGAGATACAAAATAAAAATGGACTAAACAGAGCTGACAGAGTCGATGTCGTACGAATGTGGCACAAATGGTCGTGCGCAATATAGGGCGTCTGCATATTACGAGAAAGGGCATTTATGCACGAGCACGTGAATATATTTGACTCGAGACGATAAATTATCCGTCGCTCTTAAACGAGAGACATTTGCTTGAAGGAGTATCGCGTTGTGTGACGTCAGAATTTGGTGTATAACCGAATAGAATGTTTGATCGTTACTAACCGCAAGAACGCCGGAACACGTACATATGTCTGAGCGTATAGGAGTACAGCATTTATTTGCGCATAAGCGTTAGCACGATGCGATTTTGGCGTCTCAAACGCGACGTAGAGCAGCCGTTTCGACAAAAAGTTGGAAACTCGAATGAGGGCCAAAGCAAAAGGATAATAGTATAATCGCAGACTACGTTGACCCACTTATGATTTTAATTAGTCTCTCGACTTCCGTTACTTTGGGGAATTCCTTTATTTAAAAAATAAAAATAAACGATTTTCGAAGATGGAGCTTTCGCATGTGTGGCGGTCGTTTGAACAAATCGAGATTTCGAGGTTATGCCCACGATTCGGCGATTTTTCATCGCCCCCGACGAATCAAGAGGGGAAACACGTTTAATATTCGGTCTATCGGGGTCAACAGGGTATTTGTCATTTTGTTTAACGAGCTGGAGGTCACATTGTGTCTTTTCACTTTTATAGGGATTGTTATTCGACAATTGTATTTCGTAGCGCGTCTTTGAACGTTGATCTCAAATTTCCGAGCGGCCATGTTGCTTTTTTAGCTGTTTTACGAACGCCAGATTGGCCAGCGGGGGCTCGCGCGAACGGGAAACTCGTGAAAAATCGTCAAGAAAAAAGAACCAATCAGAAAATATTTATTGTTTACATTTCATCATTCCGGAATGGAGGAAAGCGCCACAATTAACGAAACAGCGCCAAAGAAAGAAACTCATTGAAAGATACACCTTCCGGTGCTGGAATCTCCTCAAGGATATGGACTTTAAAGCCTCGACCAAGGTCTCGGGTAGCAGGGCACTTGTATCGGCGCTCTCGGAGTCAATATACAAGTGGGCTACCTGAGACTGTCGTAGCGTGTTGCTCGGGTATCTTCGGTCAACCCCCTCCTCTTTGCCGCCCCGCGTACGCTTAAGATACATCCTTAAATACTGTCCTTGGAGAGTCTGAAGCGCGACTATAGGCTCATCGCTCTACAAAAAGAAAAAACTACCTCAAGTGTTTTTGAATTCGACCTTTACTTTTTCTTATCCGTATCCTTGAGGCACACTTGACAGTCGCTAGACGAAAGGTGATAAAAGTAAACCCTTTCTTCCGAAAAGCATTGTTCCATATGCTCGACGACGACTGGCGCGACATTTTTGGTTTCTCGGCGGCGGTTACTCGAAGAACTATTTCCAACAGGCAATTTTCAACTTTCCGATGACACGTGAAGTTCGCAACGTTGGGCTCCACCGGATACCATTTTTTTTCATGAATTTTTTGTTCAATTTCAAAAATCGTGATACTTTTCTTACGGACTTTGGCTTCGGATCTTAAAAAATATTGTTTTATCGTCTCGACTGAATATTGAGTAAAAACCTCGCGAGATCCGGTAAAAATTTCAGCATGGTAACATATCCGCCATTTTTTTTCTCGCTTTCGGACGAAGGAACAATGTTTTTCGAAATTTCTAGGATATCGATATTATTTTTTAAAGCAGCACAACTCGTTCGAACTTAATAAAATTGAAGGCCGCCGAGCAAACGTTGAATTTTGAGTATATTTGAATTTTTGAATGAATTCTAGAAATGAGTCGGCGACTTGGCAGATATCATTATTTCCTATGATCACGAAGCCTACTAATCCATTTGAGAAACCACATTTACTACGTGCTTCCTGTTTAGCGGTTACTCGGGCGAAGAAAAGAAAAAACACGTCGGTGTAAAAGTGCGAGATTCCATCACGGATGGTATGAACGGGTATTTGTGCAATTCGCAGGCAAGATTGCGTCTTGCCTAGGATCGAGTAAAGCGAAAAGATTGGACAAATAAAAAGGATCGTGAAAACGTATAGCTTTATTCGATTCAGAGTTGAATAATGTAAATGAAAATGCGGATGGGCGAAATTCCGCAAGATAATGACACGAGCCTAGGGCTGCGTTAGTGAGACAATGGGTATGTGTGTGTATACGTGAAAATGGAGTTTCCACAATGCTCGAGTGGTGGCTCTGTAGATACATAACAAATAAACGAGTTGAAGAAGTGTAAGGGTCTAGTAGGTATCGAAAGCGTGGAGCAAAGAGGTAGAGAGGATAAAAATAATGAAAAATGAAAGAGCAGTAGGTGCGCTTCTTGAGCGTAATAGTCATAGGCCTGACTCTTAACTCAATTCTATTTAACGAGATTAACTTTTCTCGCAAACCCCCTCGGCCCTTTTTCAGCGTATAAAGATAACACACGTATAGATATGTGTGGATATATACAGGCAGAGCAGAAAGCAGGCATGGTGAGCATCATTTTCGTAGTGTCAACGCGCGACGGTGGCTCCCTCTCATCCCTCCAATTATTCAACTATAGTTATAGAAGCGAGTGTCTTGGACGTCCACCCCTTCGGCCCACATTGCCGGGTATACTTGTATTATAAACCTACAGCATAGAGGAGGAAATCCACCTCTGGCCTCGCCTGCTTGCCCCTACTCCGGAAGCCCCTCACCCACATATACTGCTTGCTCCTTCTAACGAGATTACAGCTCTATCTCCGTCTCCCATGTTCGCGTGTCGCATTGCGCGTACATTCGCGCACGCCCAATGGATTTTAGGCATTCACCAGACTTTTCCTTTTCTCCTTTCTTCTCATTCTTCCTCTCTCTACATTTTATTAGTTTCCACATATAAATATATCGTTGATTTCGTTAACCTCTTCGTTATCTCCGTGACGATTTATTTTCATGTGAAAAGTTTTAAATGACAACAATTTATATATATTTTTCCACTCATGGCCATACACGATCGTTAGAATTTTTATTTTCATGCGTCATTTCAACTCTTATTGTTCATGGATATATAAATATACGTGTTTTACTTTCTACGGTGACTGATGAGAAATTCGTTGGCTCTTACGCAGCCTCGGCGTCGCAGAGCGGGCATCGCATAGCGTCGTCGCCGCACGCCGACGTTACCGCCTAGCCGCGTCACTTTTAGCGCATAAAATGCTGCATCGTAGGTAGGCCAAAGGCGCGGTATAACTTCTCTCTCTCTCCCGCTTTCTCACACACATGTACACAATTATATACGTACGAAAGTTGTCTATGCGTAATACAATCGACCAACAATAACGTTTTTTTTCGCGTGAATATCAAAACCACTGCAGCATGTGCTTCAACCTGATTCCCAATAGCCTCTGAGCAAACCACGTCGAGAACGCGAATTGGAATTTCTTCGGAACGGCATATTCCATCGGATTTCAATTCCATACACTGTAAAGAATTGCATCGCAAAATCCAACTGGATATTGAATTTTATTTGGCAAAAAAATACATCCGTCTCGTTTTACCGAAATTGCGAATTCCGTTTTATACACAAATTTCCTTTCCCCGACGACACCAAGCGACACTCTCTGCGCTTTAAAGATGCATGGGATCTGTATCTTCGAAATAGTACCGACTCATGAAATTTTATGAGCTTTAACCTTTTGGCCGATAAAAATTTTCATTCAATCCATTAGACAGGCACGGCATCATAACCATTCATTTTCACCAATTTAAACGCGACCTCTAATGGAGAATTACGATCTCTCGGAGATAAATCAAGCACACAATAGACTTTCAAGAAAAATATATTATTATCGATTCCAATTTCCCGTCATTCCGAAACTCGCATCCTTTAAAGAGAATCAAAAAGATTTGCCGATTTTTTACATTCCTCGATGGTTACTCATCATTTCTTTCTAATTCCCACGTCGAGTCGAAAAAAAACATCGGTTTTTGACAAAAAGTGAGGTTATGAGGCTCGAGTTCATTTTTCGATTCGCGTCCAACAAAGAAAAGCTGTCAGTTTGACTTTTCGTATCAATTTAAAAACAGCGAATTCGTATCTTCGTAGAAATTCATTTGTCGTAACTATTTTTCGAAGAAGAGTATTCAAGCAATTGGAACAATAGAACCAAAAACTTAGACTGCTGACATGATCTGCTCCTAAGGATGTGGATTGCGGAGGTTCGATCACGACGATACAACGTTGCCATGCCGAACCATTTTAAAATCATAAAAAGTTTTAAAAAAATGAGAATTCAATAAAATTTGGTAAAAACATTCTTCAATAATAAATACGACTATACAATTTTTTTCAAGTTTTTTTACCACATGGTACTCGAGTTATCGAACACTAAAGTTCACGTGTATGAGCATAGAGTTGACATATGTACAGGTATACATCTTCGTGCTAGAGAACTTAGATTTGATTCTCAATTAATCGACAACAAGTGATAAAAAATTGTGGAAAAAATTTGTGTCCGTATAATCGATGCCAAAGAATATTTTCACCAATTTTGATAAAATTCTCATTATTTTTATTTCGCGATCGAAGCTCCTTAATATGTCCAGCCTGGATATGCTAAGGATGTGGATTGAAGTAACAAAGCACAGGCACACAAATGAAATGGTACAATCGGTATAAAAAGTAGAGAGAAAAATAAGGAGGAAGTAAGTGGGAAATTCATGCAGATGGCGCTGATGACAAAATACTGTACGCAATGTGTTCCAGTCGGAGATTCAAAGCTCGTGTACCAAAAGTAGCAAAATGTTGGTTGGAGTGAGAGAGAGAGAGAGAGAGAGAGAGAAATAACGAGCGAGGGAGGAAGGAAGGAGGATGTTTTAGGGTTGGGTAGAGAAAGAGATAAAATTGTGTCATCCCCACGCACGGAGGCCAGCAGACCAACGGACTGCAGCGCACAGAGAGTCACGGTCGGCCTTTGACTTTCCGGGACTCTCTCCTTCTCTGCTTTTCTGCAACCCTCTCGTTTCCCGGGCTAGAAAATGGCTTATATATATGTATACATATATATTATATGTTTATATCGTGATGGACGGTTCGCAAGGAATATCAGTAACGCCGATATAAGAATCTAAGAGTGTATATGTGTGTGGAAGCAGGTTATGTGGATATGTAGAGAAAAGTATGGATGTAGGTTAGATATATAGGCCTTTCTTGCTGAGTTAACCTCTCGGTCTCTAGTCGGTGGCGTTCTTCGTAGCGAGGAGCGGAGTACAACGCAGTCAGTTGGCAGAGACTGGTACAGATCAAAGGGAGAAATCGTTGATCGAACACGTATATAGCAGGCAAAAGACACAGAGCGAACGTAAAGAGGGACGAAGGAATAAGTGACAGATATATCGAGGGAAGGTGGGAGGTAGAGAGAGAGGGAGAGAAAGATCGTCTAATACTATAACCTATTTTACGTCGACCACGTTGTTGTGGTGGTAGTTGTTGCTGTCAGGTTCGATCGAATTGAGGTGGAGGGGATGAGGCACGGAGGAAACAGGGGAGAGTAGTCTCTGGGGGTAGGGTTGACGGGCGTACGGTCATAAGGATCAAGATATACACCGTAACGAGAGGCTATACATATAAAACATATGTATATTTTAGTGAGCACTAAGGGTCTCCCAGGAACTGCCTTCACTTAGTCCTCGATCGAAAAAATCATCATTCCCTATTGCCTAATGATTCTTTTGCATATTTCCTGAGCTTTGGCTCTCGAAGGAAATCCCGAGGATCGTACTTTTTATCGCGAGGTCACGTGATCAAGCTGTGAAATGTGAAATACTGAGACGCCGCTCCTAAAACGCTGAATTCACGGAGAAACTCGACTGTCAGCGTGCTCTGCTCTCGTCGTCACGTATCCAAACTTTCTACAGCAACATCAAAATTCATCAAGGTCCTTTACACACAAGAATATTCTCCTTTGTCCTCCTCTCCCAACAAATGACAACAACCGAAAAATATTTTATCTACAAGTTTTGCCGCCCCTGCTGTGCGACTTGTCGTGACTCGCGGTCTCTCGACTAAATTATATCTCGCATGCCACAGCCAACCCACTCGCACATACATATCACTGCATCTAAGTTAAAGGGGTGTATCGAGTGTGCATAATCGTGAATTTTACGCTTTCCTAGTCGACGCTCTTTCAATATTGTATATGCGTTAATGTAAGCTCAATAACAACATAGTCGATGCCACCTGTGGAACTCCAATTTTCGCTGCCTCTTGTCACCGTTCTTCCCATTTTATATTTATTTCATGAAACATTTTTTCTCCGACATTCGTCTTCCGATCTACACTGCGCTTTTCAAGTCCCATGTTATTTTATTTCCGCTCATTTTAATGGAGCTTTCCCTTGCATGCTCCGCGATATCAACATCAATTATCGCCTCGAACAATTGTTGGTATCTATACAGATCTTTGTGCTGGCGAGGCTTCTGATAGGGAGAAGAATTTATCATTATTGCATAAAACATTTTTTTTTTTTTTTCTAATGTTTGGCACTGCACTGAAAACGAAATTTTGTTAAAAAAACGTCGATTTTTTGTTGATAAGGGTGAACTAAATATTTTTACGTTTTGACGTTTAGTCGAACATGTTCAGCAAAATATCGATCTTTTCCAACGAAATTTTCTTTTCGGCGTGATATAAATTTCTCTAATTAAAAATATAATTATATAAATATCCAATAAAATAAAAAATATTCATAATCGTATCACAATTTTACAGAGTCAGTTTCGAAAAAAAAAAAATGTTAGGAAAATTTCAGCGAATTTCAAAAATTCCCTGACTATATTCCAGGAGAAAAAAAATTCCCTGAGTTTTCTCGGTTATCTCTGTTTTCCATATGAGTAACAAGATGAAAATTGGAGCTCAATGGTGGATCCCGAAAATAAGTTTATCCTGTAAATAATAATCGGGTATTTGGGGTAGGTTCGTGTAGCAAAGTGGTATGGCTTTGAGCTTATACAAGCTCAAGATTTCAATGACAGCGACGTTATCCCATAAGACTGTAAGATTTAGCGGACTTTAATGGTCGATTATACAATGGCGTGTGTACAAATGGGGAGGCAATGAAAAAAATAATGCTCGTGGCTTGTTGTTGTTTTTTTTTCTTTTTGTCAAAAAATTCGTGAAAATTGCTAGAGTTTAATTTTTTTTCTTTCGATAGGGTGCTGAGGATCACCCCAGGCGAACGGTGACGTGGGCAACTAGGGGGATTTCCCGAGGACGATGCATACACGAACGATTAAGTTAGACGGTCGTGCGCGGCGCTGGCCGCGCGCTGCGTACACAGCATTGCCGATGCGAGCGCGCTAGGAGGTAGCGCCTACTAGCGAAGGCGCGCGTGATGAGCTGCGCGCTCTGCCGATAGTACAAAACGACGGAGACGGGTGGCTGGCTTTGACCCGGTAGCCGGCGGCGTCGGCGGCAGCAGCAACGGCAGCGGCAGCGGCAAGCGAGCGAGCAAGCGAGCAGTCCGCGCGGCCGGCCTGACGCATTGCAGGTGCGCGCCGGCCAATCACGAGAGTCCGCTTAGTTCGCCCGGACCCGTCCTGTAAACAAGACCGCACCCACGGCTTATAAAGCTACCCTACACGCGGCGCACACCGAAACCCAACTCCACATCCCCCTGTGTGTGGCGGGCTGGGAGAGACTCGCGCGCAACATCACACAAAAACCAGGGTACGCGCCGATTTTCCTCGAACGAGGAGAGCGAGAGAGAAAACGTGCGGGTAGGGGGGGGGGTGAAGGAAGGGGGGGAGGGAGAAAGAGTAAAGCGAGGCGAGAGAAGAAAAGAAGAAAAAAAATAAGCAGGGAAAAGAGCGAAAATAAACCCATTCTCCTCCTCTCCCCCTTAGCGTACTTGTTTCCTTTTTTTTGCTTTCTCGTCTTTAACGGCGAGCCATCGACGCGCTATCTTCGCGTCGCGTAGTAAGTGCGCGCGGCGTCGGTTCCTGCCGTTTCCCCTGCTACAAATCGCCATTTTCTCTCTTTCTCCCTCTGACACACGGAACACGCGCCACGTATATACACATATACACTTTCAAAAGCGTTTGCCCCTCTGCGCTATCCCTTCTCCGCGCTACGCCGCATCAACGCGCGCAGCCGCGACGTTTTTTTCTTGTGTTGGTTGGCACATGCGGACACACACACGCGCTCGCGTCTCCCTCCGTCCCGCGCGAGACTGTCGCGTTCGTTACCCCCACCACTCTATACCGCCCTACCGCTTTCTCTCTCGCTCGGTCGCGCTCTCAATGCCGCGGTTTCTCTCTCCCTCTCTTTTCCCCAATTCTATCTGCGACTCTACGGGTAGATAGTGCTCCACTGTGCGATTCCAACACAGTGCGCAACCCGTCGCGTGGCGTAGTGATACCAGCGAGCTCGGACGGTTAACAAGGTGGACCTCCATTGCTGTCGCTCCTCTAGTGCGTTTACATCCTCGCTCGTGTTCGCCGTACTTATTCGTAAATAAATATATTTGCTCACCGGAAGACGGCCGCTTTCCGCGTACGGTTAATCCGCACCTTTTTACCATATAATACAACATTATTCTCGTCGTTTAAAAATTTATTTCTTTGAAAAAATCCCCACAACTCCCTTACAAACCCTTAAAACCCAGAAAGCTACGAAGGAAACATAAGTTCAGGATAAAAAGAGCAGTCAAAGTAAAAAAAAGCAGCATCTCTTTTCCGCAATCATTCGTGAGCCCGCGAACTAGTATTACTAAATTAAAAAAAAAAAAAACAGCGGCGTTTGAGCGAAGGAAAAAAAAACAAACGTTTTATCGCGTTTCGGCTTTTTTCAAACACGAGCCTCGCCACACGTCAGAGACACCTTCAACGGGTCTCTGCGAAATAGCCTCAGAAAAAAAACAATACAATTCACATTCGTTGCTCCGTCGCGGCAAAACTTGTTTTTCGGAGCTAGCGTGAGGATAATAGAGAAAAACGAAGATTATTGTGATAGACTCGAGCATAAACCAGAAGCATCAGCGACTGGCGGCGCTTTAGATCATTACGAAGAGGTGTGCTGCTGTTTTTTAAAATTAAAACATTCCAAACTTCAATTCTTCCTTTCGATAATCCATCTTCCGTTATTAATTGCGTTTCTCAAATTATTCCGACCGATTGCTTTATTTTGTATTGACGCGAGAACGATTGTTACGGTTAATCCATAGCCGCGCGCATATCGGCAAAACAGCGAAGCAAATATCGCTGCTATATCGATCTCGCTCACGGTGTCCGAGTACAACTTGTGTATATATATATATATATATATATATATATATATATATATATATACCGTATATACATATATATATAGATACATATTTATACACACAAGTGTATTCGCATTCGTATCTATATATACACATAAATGCACGAGTATATATGTATATACATAGATTTTCTTGTATATAATAGGACTTTGTGAACCCCTTGGTACGTGAAAACAAAAAAAAATTGTTATAGTGTGCGACGAGGCGAGCTAGCGGGCTATCTCGACACTCACGCTCGCCGTAGAGTATCGCATACAGCGACAACCAGCTACACATACACACATACATAGGCGCGAACGGAGAAACGGCAGTCTCCCCGTCGAGACTCTCGTTTAGTTAGACGAGAGCACCGAGCACCGACGGGTCGGCAAACGCGGCAGCGGCGCAGCTGAACTTCTAAAAACTCCAGGAGAGTGATAAAGGAGTGCGAGAGAAAGAGAGAAGGAGAGAAAGAGAGGGAGAGGCTAGTGGAACAGCAGAGCAGTAAAAAAACAGTCCCGCAATGGTGAGTTTATCATTTTTCTTTAAATATTCGCTTTTATTTTTTCTATTTTTTTTCTTTCTTTCATTCCGAATATATATGTGTGTATATATAGATATATGGTGTCGTGTACGTGTATATATAGTTGTATATTTCACGGTATTCCGGCAACGGCTGCCATTATATGCGGCGATTCTTCGAGCCACTGACGCACGGGAGAACACGCGTGTGCCCCACACGTTTTTTTCCCATTTTCACTCTTCCTGCCCCGATCTTATTCCCTTTTTCACAATATTTTCGCAAACATACGAATTTTTTTCATCATTCACTATTTTTTTCCAATTTCCTTCATTTTTTTTCATTTCACATTTATTTTACTCGGCCTCGCATATTTTCTGCCTTATCGACCATGTGTCGCGCGCGCATCAATTCTCGCGGTCTACGACAAGGATAAAATGCTCAACACCTCTCTCGCTCTCTCCGTTCAACGACGACCAGACCAATCGCTCTTTTCGCCGGATCTAACCAACTTTTTCGTATCCCCACCCACTCGGCTCCGTTGCCTGAAGCCAGAAACTGAAAAATTTCGAAAAATTTACGAATTCCATACAATCCTGTTGATTTTCACGTTCTTCGCGAGTTTTAAGAGGTTGGGAAATGCCGCCCGGCCTTCTATCGTCGCACGAGGTTTTTCCTCGTCGGCACTGCGCCCAACGGTCAACTTCATCATTCTATCTCACTCTCGCTCTCTCTCTCTCTCTCTCTCTTCCCCATTCGCGCTGATCAGTGCTGCTCCCTCGTGCTCTTTTCTCGAAAACTCACAAGACAACTTAACTTGTCCCTATTGGCGGGCCGAGCTCGTCTTCATGCGCACTCTTTATACGTTTCATTTCTCGCTCGTCGCCTCGTCAATTTTTTCATGTATTTTCTGAACGATTATTGCAATATCAAAATTGATATCGAAAGTGTGAAATCATGGAAAAAACATCAGACACACGCGTTCTCGCTGCTCTGGCGGTGACTCTGCGAACCTTTTTTCTCACTACAAACGACAAGGGCGTTACGTCCGGCATATTACTTCCGAGAATGTCCAATTAGCATACGCATATTGCAGAATACATCGCGTTACAGATATACACAAAGACACACACACACACGCACATTAAGAGGATTGGCGTGGCAAAAGAAAAGTGAAGCGCGAAGAAAAGGCCGAGAGAGAAGCCACGCAGAAGACTCGAGTACAAAAATCGATCAGCCATTATATTTTCTTTTCATCCACCATCGCGTCTCCTAGCCTCGCAAGGGACTCGATGTATTTTTTTTCATATTATCGTTTTAATAAATATGAGTGATAGCGTAATTGTGGAAATTTTCGAGCGGAAGAGCGAGGACGTTTCGGTTGGTGGGGAGGGACGAAGGTTAGCCCTGGCCGCAAGGAATATTCGCGCCCCTGGGAGATACACCTTGAAGGAATTTACTAGCCCGATGAAAATACTATTTCCCATGATTCGCCGTGTCTGTGTGGGTGACGCTCGCGTGTGCCACCTCGTGCCTGCCTCCCCTCTCTCTTGGATCGATCCATTTTCTCACCATGTCTTCGAAATGTCGAAATTTCAGAGATTAATTGTAACGGCCCCGGACCAACTACAGGCCCGGAAAACCGCGATAAGACCCACTCGTCGTTGTAACACGAAATTCAATAAAATATAATATTAAACAAAAGCAAAGATCGAAGGCCACGAGAGGATCTCGACGACGAAGCCTGTAGACTCGGCGAACATCGAACACGTATTTCCCACTTTTTTTGCCTTACGTCCTTTTCCATCTGTGTTGATACGTCCATGCCCACACAACACACTCATAAACATGTATATTTTTCATTCGGTGGCTCTCCAATTGTTCGTGTTTCCAACCGAGCCGGCTTTTCGACGAACGTCCCAGTGCGTACCCGTGTCTGTGCCTTTCTCATCGTCTTTATGGATCTTGGCTAAGTGTGTGTGTGTGGAGACGCGTTCGCAAACTCGAGTTAACCGCCTCGGAGAGGCCGCTGGGAATACACGGAATTTATTGATAAGCTGTCAAGATGTGTGTGTGTGTGTCTCTACGTGTGCCGCTTTCTCTCTCTCTCTCTCTCTCTCTCTCTCAATTGAGCTTTTCCCCACCTCGAAATCGTGACACTCGAGGGGCTGAAAAAATCATTGCGTTTATCGCTCGTTATGCACACATCCTCCATTTTTTTCTTATACCCGGGGGAGGGGACTCGTGAAAAAGTGAGTCAAGGCATCGTCACTGCTTATTATCGGCGTTTACTCCACCCAGGTGCCAACATTATTGTTCCTTTTCATATTTTTTCTCGTTCTTTACACCGAACCTCGTCAGCCACCGACCAATTCGTACACCGCCACACTTTTTCTTCCTTTTTTCTCTTGTCATTCACGATACAATAATTGCCATCAGAATAATTTCGTCTCATTTGTCAAATTATTTATATTTCCGTCAATAATTCGACGTTACAAAAGTTCGCTATTGCGGATTACAAAACGCCGAGCCAACTTTTCTCGACGGTCCATCGCCGCGGAATCCAACGATAAATATTTCCATTTTTTCATTATTCTTTTTTATTAATATAAATATCAAATATTATAAATAATATAAATATAAATTCTAAATGATAGTAATAATAATAAATTAATAAATTAAAAAAAATAAAATCATAATAAATAATAAATTTATAAATAATATTTTATTATATTTTTATACAATTTTTTTTATTTTTCGAATCTCCTGAATATTTCTCGGAAATAGAATTTTTTTTTGCCAATATTTTCGTAGATCGGCACTAGTTTTATTTTTCGCTTTAATTTTTGAAAAAAATCGAATAAATATATCAATTTCGTTGCATTTCAACGATGAAAACGTCAATACGTGAATTTTTGGTCGAGAAATTCACAAAATGAACCACATCACACGTTTGGTTAAAAATTCGCCTCGAACTTTTCGAATTTTTGCAATTTCGATTTTTTAACATTTTTAGCATTGAAGAAATTTGTTTTTTTCTTATCAGGAAGAAAGAAAAAGTTTTCCAGTTTCGTTTGGTATTAATGAGAGAATAACCATAATCTGAGATTACTTCGTACCCACGTATGGGCACGCGTCGATGCAGTTTGTCATGAATAACGCGAATTGCCCATATTTTTGCTGTCGAGGGATGCGCCCAGATCTTATCACATCGAGGTTTTCAATTCTCTTCATACCCCAGCCGAGCTCGTAATTATTATTCAATATTTCGACTGGACAATAAAACGATTTTCTCTGGCGACCCAAAAAAACTCAATCGACACGAAAAATTGCCATGATTTTCAAAATTCAGTAAATATAAATGGAAAAAATATTTTCCGCCCTATCTCGACGTTGCAAACTTGAGAATCATCCAGATTTTTCGCTACCCATGCATATCAATATGATCGTCACTACGCCTCTCCACCGAACGATTAATGTTGGACTTTCGAGCAACACGATCGAAGATCCCCCGAACTCGATCGTATCGTCGTATCCCAATATCTCGGTACATCGTTCGCATTCACGAAATATTTATCCGTACTAAATGTACACTCGAATATCTACAGAGATAGATTGCTTGAGTGGGCGTCGATGGTGCTGCCCCTGTGGACGTTCCAGTAACTATATGCCCCGATATATACGCTGGAGAAAATTTCCCACTGGCCTACATTCACCCTTCTCGTTTCCTCCCTTTTCGTGTCCACCCCTCAGCTCGGCGATACACACGCACACCCACGTTGCTTTTCGCCATGGAATTACCAACTCCCTATTCAATTTCTTCCTCGTATGATTTTTCCAGATTTAACTAAAACAACGATTAAAAAGAAAAAAAACACCAAATTAAACAAATTGCAGGCCATTACAATGTACAATGCAATTCTTTGATACAGAGTTGAAAAAATCGGTGCGTGTGTCTCCATCAAAGTTTCTCTGTCGCGTGCACGCTCCCTGGCTAACATGCAGCAACAATTATTCTCCAATTGTTCGGCCATTATTTTTATTGAATTTTTTCTCTCATTTCGTACGCAACGAGATTACAGTCTGGTTATCAAGAAATACGTTTCATGTTTCGTTCTTCAATACGGAGATTGGGATCTCAGATATCGCCACAACGTTTGCCTGTAAAAATTACTCGTAGAGCACAACTTCCGCCCTTCCGACTCTAAAAAACTCCGAGAAACAGAGAGCGTCCCAAAACGCTCGACCAAAATCATTCAATGTTGGATATCTATGGATTGGCTGAACGGATTTCCTTCCACCAAGGATCATTCGAAAGATCAAAAATCGTAGAAAATTCACATTTAATATGAAATTTTTCTGTCGCCCCGTTTTCCCGTAGAAATGATTTACAGTTTCTGTGACGTCACAAAACGCCTATTTTACTGTATATAAGAGTGCGCCTGGCTCGCGCTACGCTTTTTTTTTTTTTTAATACTTGACGTCGAGCCACTGCCGCGTCCCTTGATTGCAATGAAAGTTTCAATTTAAAAAAAAACCTTTTTATACAATGTTGAAGTTTGCACCGTTGGAATGCAATCAACGCTTCCGCGTCACACCTCAAGATTTCGACGTAATAGTCATTTGGGGTGTGTCACACCCCACTCATTTAGACGAGGTGAAAAAAAAAAATGAAAAATTCTGGAAAAAGATAAAATAAAAATACCGTAAGGTAGTTCGAACCCTTAACTATGCCAATAAAAATTTCAATCATTTAGGATCAATTTTACTATGAGAAAAAAATGCCCAAACAAAAAATAGCGGAAAAACAACGTGTTTTTGGCAGAAAAATTCCCCAAATCGCATTTTCTCGAAATTTCTATTAAATACTGGCGGTCAGAAAACGGCTGGGGTCAGATGTACCCCATGTGACTATTAAGAGTTAATAAATAAATAATAGTTTTTTGAAAGCAGAGCCGAAAATAAAACGGCAGGGTCCGGTCCAAAAAAATGTTTGCGAATGAAAAATTGAGGCAATTCTAAAAATACAAAAAAAAATGGTATATCAATAAAATATTTTCCGTTCGACTCCAACGATGAAAACTTCGATGTCATTTTTTAGTTTTGCAGTTTAATTGCCTCGCGAACGTTTTTGACGAAAAAGTTGATTCGCTAGGCAATTGAGTAGTTTGTGAGTTTGTTTTAGTAAGAAAAGTAATATGGATGGAGGGTTGTTTTAGTTGCAATAAGTTTTCTTATCTCCGGTGAGATTCTTAGGGGAAACTGGGGGGCCGCGTTGCGGCATTCGCCAATCAGCCATTGTGCTATATACGTCGCTATTGATTTTCGCAGTCTTCTCTTCGTCCACACACACGCACACGCACACACACAGAGCAACGTATGTCGACAGAGAGCTGGAGAATAACCCTGTTCCGAGTACTGGAGTTGGCCCGTTTCTCCCTCTCCCTTTTCTCCCTTGCTCGTGTTCTCGTTTGATCCTCCCCTCGGTATCCTCACCCTCCTGGTTTTCCTTCGATCTTCTATCCACAATCTTCATCCCTTCTAGCTCTCTTTCGGTGCGCGACCCCGTCGCTCCTGGCTCTTCGCATTTCTCCACCCTTCTCCTCTCTCTCGCACTCTCTCCCTTTAATTTTATATACACCCCAGACCGCAGAGCCTCCCCGCAACCACGCTTCATCACATTTCCTCCTATTTTTCTCCTCCACTTTTATCCAACAATAACAGTCCCATAGTTTTCATTCTCAGTCGATCGAAAAATGATACAAATATTTAGAAAAAAGCCTGTGTCCAATACGATGCTGAAGTTTGCATCGTTGGAATGCAACGAAATTCTATTTTTTCTTGACCAGTATTCTCGATTTTTATTAAATATTTCATCAAAATAATAAAACGATATTTTTTTGAGATCCAAAAACAAAATCGATACACGAAAATTGTCATGGTTTTTTATATTGAACCAAAAATTAATAGAGAAATGGATTTTTCGTTGGACCTCAACGTTGCGAACTTCAGTGTCATCTGACCAGTTTGGTCGACATGTTCTGCTGCACCATCACCCCATAAATTTCCATAATATCGGAGATTTACGATTCTAAAGCTTGCATCGTTATAATGCAACGAAATTCTATTTTTTCTTTATCAGATCTCACGATTCTCACCCAATATTTAGTCGAGACCATAAAACAATATTTTTTTAAGATCCGAATCCGAAATCCATACGAGAATTGTCATAATTTTTCGAATCGAACCAAAAGAAATGAAAAAAAAAAAAATAATAGTTTTCGTAGTTTGCGGTGTGAGAATCCAACGAACTTCCGTTTTCCCTCGAACAAATCTCAATATTTTCATGCAATATTTAGCGAGGACCATTAAACTATATTCTTTTAGGCTCCAAAGACAAAATCGGTACGAAAATTCTCATCGTTTTCAAAATTCAACAAAAAAATATCCGAACAACATTTTTTTTTCATCAAAACGTTGCAAACTTCACTGTCTCAGGGATCGAACGGCCAAACTCGAGTACTCCATGTTTTCACAGAAAAAAACCAATTCTTCCTCACTCCGTTAAGTCGCTGCCCAAAACTTTGATTCTTCCGCACACGTTCGGGCAATAAATATTCATAGATTGCTGGCACATCTCAACCACATAATATGGCCGACCCATAATTAATTCCGAAGAAAGCAAACACCGTACGAAAGCGACCGGAAAAATGTAGCTCGAGAAAAAAATTCTACGAATCACCGAAATTCTACGACGCTACGAAACACCATAAGTTCAAATTTCTTTAATTAATAATAATAATAATTTTATATATTTAATCAACAACAATAATAATAATATTAATAACAATGATAATCATTTTCTAAAAAGAAATACGCACGCGCGGAGGTTGCTTGTTGCACCTGCCGTTTCCAGTAGTGTCCCGCTCGAACGATCGCACCACTCGACGTCTCTGCTCCCCATTTTATTTCTACCCGGTTTCTCCCTTATCCGACAGATCCCATCGTATATCTTCCCCTGACATTAATTCTCGCTGCACCCTCTTTCGGTTAGTTCGATTCGTAGGCCAGGCATCTCCGCGAGGCCAGGGCTCACCTTCCGGTATGCGTTTATCAGGGAGGTTTGCAAAGTTTAGCCAAAAAAAAAAAGTGGTTGACCTACTTTCTCTGGGGAGTGAATAATCGTGCTGGATAAAGGAGGAGACAAATTTGGAGCACACGGAGAAACGAGGAGTTATTTATTTTTTCTATTCATTATTTGTCATTCCTCGTCTATTTCCGGACACGAGCTAATCACATTTATTAACGTTGCTCACGTGATTGCAAACGGAAACTCGTATTGCGATACGAAATATTATTATTATTATTTTTATCATCCGTACGTCATAGTGCAATCGAGTAAATTCAAAATAATCAACTCGTTCACAGTACGACGAGAAACACCTTTTTTTTTTTTTTATTCACTCCGTTCTCCCACGATACGAAAAAAAATAAACGAAACAAGGACAAAAACACACTCGCGAGTCTTCCATAACGAAATACTGAAATGTCTATGTATTCATGTCTCGTGTGTACACGTCGTATAACGAGATTACGAGAATTGGAGCAAAAGGATTGTTCGAGAGGATCCAATAAAGAGAGAGAGAGAGAGAGAGAGAGAGAGCGAAAACGTCAATCCTATAGACGCCTTTCACTCTGTATGCCATTAGCATGCTTCGATTCCGGTATGAAAGTATATTTCGCCATTGAACGATAAACCAATAGCTATGTGTTGACGTGCACAAGCTTACACAGAGCCAGCCCGAAACTAGAATAGCCGGGGTCTCCAACACACTTCCGACTCTTCCACAACCATCCATGCAGACAATACATTCTTTTTTTTACGATAAAAAATGGATACTGCACAAAACTTGATTTTTTAAATCGAACCAGTTCGTTAAAAATTTTGCTGCGATCTTACTCGTCGCTGAATAATAATCCATTTATATCAATTCTTTTAATTTATTGCCCCATCGCTTCGAGCTGATTAATTTCATTCGTTTGTTTGATTACCGACGTCACTCGTGCTCATTTATTATTCAATCGTAACGTTTTATTAATTACAATTTGGGCTCAATTACTAAAAAAGTATTGATTAAAACTTTTTTCCTTGCCACGAAGTATCAAATATTTTTTGGCACTCGACCTTTTTTTATTATTTGCTTCATGCAACGTTTCAATATCGTGGCAAAGTCCTCGATTTCGTGACCTACAATCAAACTCGAACGTTTTGATTATTTATTTTTGAAGAAAAAAGAAAAAAACGTCGTCGTCGCACTGTCAATCAAACAACATTGCGAAAAAAGTTTGTAGAATATCGTTAACTCTAACTCGCTCGGTTAGAGGGTAAAAAGGGCGAGAGGAATTACGTATTTAGTTGAATCGTATGCACATACATTAGTTGGATATAAAAGTTTGTGAAGAATATAAAAGTTTCTGGGAAGCATTAAAGTGCTCGATTCCGAAGAGGTTTCAGCTATATTTTACACTCCCGAGTCACTGTTACGCTCATTTCAAATTTTTAATGAGTGGGCGTGGTTCTCACTTCTCTATCTCTCTCTCCCTCTCGTCAATATGATTCGCACCATAGGCGAAACGATCAGAAACGGTGATACAAGACTTCTCTAGTCCTCCCCCCTTCGCCCTCGTTCCGCTCGGCGCTCTGTCAAAGCTTCGTGAATAAGCTACCTGAACGAGCGCCGCACTACGTCACACGAAAATATGAAAGATGGACGAACCTCGACATGCTTTTTTCACACAAAAACCTTTTATTATCTCTACCCCTTTTTTTTCTCATTAAATCTCTATTCAAACGTCCCCTGAGTATCGCAAAACCCACAACATTACCAACCGATAAAGGAGTAAAAAAAAAATGGATACTTTATCAGAATAACATGTCCGGAACAGATAACTCGATTCCAAAGTTTCTAGAAAACATTTCTCACTCTCTTCACTTCCGAAGGCATTGCACACCTTTTTTCTCTTGCTTTACGGGGAACTATAATTTACGAGAACACTTGAGGAAATTTCTTGACATCCGAACCATCATTCCTGACTTTGTCACGACGACGCTCAAGTTTGCATCGTTGGAATGCAACGGAATTATGATTCTGAAGGTTGCAGCGTTGAGATGCAACGAAAAATATTTTTTTGCATTAATTATTCATGGAATTTTTAAAATCATGACAATTTTTCGTGTCCTTCGAGTTTTTAACTCGCCAGAGATGATCGTTTTGTTGTCCAGCCGAAATGTGTAATAATAATTATGAGCTCAGCTGAAGAATAAAGAACGAAGATTGAAGTTTGCATCGTTGGAGTGTAACGAAAAATATTTAATCCATTCACCATTTTTTTTTTTTTACTTTTAGAATCGCCTCAATAATTTTTTTATATTCAATTTTTTTATTTGCAAAAATTTTCGCAGACCGGCTCTGCAGTTCCATTTTTGGCTCTTCTTTCGAAAAAATATAATTAATTCACTCATTCCGTTGATTTTTCTCGACCAGATCTCGCGATTCTTACTCAATATTCAGTCGAAACCGTATAACGATATTTTTTAAAAATCCGTACGAAAATCGGCACGATTTCTGAAATTGATTTATAAAATTAATGAAAATCGTTTTCGTGGGAGCCCAGCGTTGCCAACTTCAGTGTCATTCGTCTCCTGCTATTTAACACGGTCGTAATGTTTTTCGATATCGAGTGTGATACCAGTGAAGATTACGAGTTGCTAGAATCGAGTTTAAAGTCGAAAAGAAAACAACAAATAAGAATCAAGTCTTCGAAATGATCGCGGGGAAGATTCAGAGAAGATTACGAGCGATATATTATCGACAACATTTGAGCCAGAATGTAGCGATAAGAAAACTAAGCAACGAACATCCAGTGACTTAAGTTTATCGGAGCGAAATAAGGCAGAAAAATTAACTGGGCGATAATAAAGTTTTGTGGTTTAAAATGACGATGACTATCGGCTCTTACGACACAGCGGCCAACGAAGAATCACACACGTGTGAATTCACGCTTCGCAGCGCCGAATAATTTTCAGGAAAATCCGTATATCCGTCTGCATATTTTTAAATTCTTTTTTCTTTGTTTTTCACTTTCAAGGCTGACCAACTCACAGAAGAACAAATCGCCGAGTTCAAGGAGGCGTTCTCGCTATTCGACAAAGATGGCGATGGCACCATCACCACCAAAGAATTGGGCACAGTCATGCGTTCCCTTGGACAAAATCCCACAGAGGCTGAGCTCCAAGATATGATTAACGAAGTAGATGCCGATGGTAAGTGCACTTTTCAAAATTAACTCGTTCCCCCGACACCAAATCGTAATGCTGAAGAAAAAAAAAAAAAAAAAACTAGAAAAAAAACAAATTACGTCAAGAAAATAAAAGAAAAATGTAAAAAATCATAGAAAAAAAAAAAAAAAAAAAAAAAAAGAAAAAAAAAAAAAAAAGACAAGAAAAAAAAAAAAAAAAAAAAAAAAAAAAAAAAAAAAAAAAAAAAAAAAAAAAAAAATAAAAAAAAAAACACAAAAAAAAAAAAAAAAGAA
>JAPYYS010002102.1:0-13574 GCA_030522525.1 Campopleginae sp. 14b
TGAATAAATGAATAAATGAATAAATGAATAAATGAATAAATGAATAAATGAATAAATGAATAAATGAATAAATGAATAAATGAATAAATGAACAAATGAATAAATGAATAAATGAATGAATGAATAAATGAATAAATGAATAAATGAATAAATGAATGAATGAATAAATGAATAAATGAATAAATGAATAAATGAATAAATGAATAAATAAATGAGCAAAAATTCTTGACAGGGATCACAATGCTCACCAAATTTCATGACATTTTAATAATTTCGAATTTTCCTATGCTTTTAACATAACAATATTGTTGTGGGTACTCGTCTCCCTTGAATGGGAAAATAAATATCTTTTTCATTTCAGCCCGAATATTATTTGGATGAAAATGTGAAAAAGCTGGATATTGCTTACGATGAGAATAAATCGATTCGTTTTATACGTGAACTGTCGTCCTGGATCGCCCACGAAGTTCTATTATTTATTACAATTTCCATTCATTAAATTTTCATGGAAAAAAATGTGACGTGCAAATAGGAAAGAGGAATAGTAACGATAGAGAAAAAATCGTTTCTTCTCTCGTGGAGTTCCGTTAGGGGTTGAACAGAGCGTACAGAGCCGAGATTTCCCATGGGGGTTTGGTCTCCACGAGGTCGTTGGATAACTGACAAGAGCATGAGAGAGAAAAGCAGATAGTAACGGAGAAGAGCTTTCCGGGGAGCGTTGCCGCACCGTTGTGGCTATTAGTGATCACAAATAGGCTATTACGTGCCCATTAATACAACGTCTCTCGTATAGCTTTTTTCCACACTGATAACTTTTCCTATACATATATTCATACGATCTGGTGCCTTGAGATATGGACCGTTCCAGGACCAATGGACCATTCACTAAAAATTAAAAGTGTCCTGATAAATTCTTCAGGAATTTTGTAAAAAAAATGTGAAATAGAAAATTGACACAAAAAAGTAACGCATTTGACTATAAAAAATTCGTACAATTTTCGCTGAATCCACCGCGTAAAGAGCTTGAATAAAGAAATCAATATTTTTTTTCTCCTCCAAAAAAAAAAAACAATTTTTTTTTGTTCAATTTGATTTGTTCTTTTTCTGTTAATTGAACTGGAGGTCCCGAAATCGCGACGTTGCTCTTGAACACCTCGTAGCATTTTGTACACGTAAGCACTTTTTGTTCTCCGGGGATAATTCCCCGGTTGCATTGTGCAGGCCACCCGTAGAAACGAAATACGATTCTTTCGTGGCCAGCGGGTCTCGGGCACATACGGAATGAAGCGACGAGAAAATAATGATTAAAGCCAAGTGCTGGTCGCTCTCGCAGATGCAATTCGAGTGAATCGGAGGCACATGGCGTGTATGGGTCGACATGGACCGATTTTTCTTGGTTTTTCAAAATATTTCGATTTCGTGTAACTCGAAGTTGGAAAAAAAATATTAATTTTTCCAACGCCTACGAATTGTTGATCTGGCTATGATTTTGTGGGACTTTGAAAAATGTTCCACATTGTCACTAATTTGTGTATGTAAGTGCATATCTCTCTCTTCGGCACCGGCAAGCGTGGTGTAAGGTTTCGCCTGTGTCCAGAGCACAGCGCGACCGTTCTCCCGAGAGACCGAAGGAGAGAGAAAAGGCTGCCACACGCGGTAATCCGAGATTCACTTTGTAACCCCCTGACGCGCGTATTTCTCTCTCGCGCGCGCTCCTTTTTTCTTTCTATTTTCTTTCACCATTCAACTCCCTCGAATACGGACTGTGTACTGATGCATGTCAAAAAACTGAACGAGGGGACACGCACTTGTCTAAAATCTACACGCACACACGCAAACAAATACAAATATATAAATATTGAATCAATCTCGGCGCGTGCCATAAGAAGCAAATTAAATGGTACACTCATTACTTGTTTATACGATGCCTGCTCGAATTTAATTTAGCGAGAAACCAAGCTAAAATGTGATTGTATAAAAATCAATTTCCACTCGAGCTCATTCACTAAAGTCCGATCATTTTTCTCGGTTTGATGAAATATCAAGGAAAAATCAATAATGAGAATTCATTTAAATGAAGAAACATTTTTTTTCTTCGATTTCGAGCATAATTTAGAAAAAAGTTTTGCATTTTTTATCCAATTATTTGTTCAATAAGTTCTTATTCAATTCACGAATCGTAGTTTTAGTCGACTTATTCGGGTTATTTATAATAATTATATTATAGCATGTTTGAAACTTTAGTAGCGTCGGCTCACTAAATAATCGAAGAGAAAAATTGATCGCAATGAAAATAAATGTTCAGTCCATGAAATCCATTAAGGAGGTTGGCTCCATACGAATATATGATGAGAATTTAATGAAACTTGGTGATTTTATTCTTTAGCATCAAATACAGTGGTCGACATTTTTTTCAATTTTTGTGTTCTCATAGAGGAAGCTATGTGGAGGTGAATTTTTTTTGCCCAGTTTTTCATGTCAATGTGCTTGAAATGTCTCAAATCCTCGAAAAATCATATCTAGAAAAAATGTGCGGATGTGAGTGTGTATGTTCTGGCACTGTAAAATTCAAACGTTTATAACTCGAGAACGGTTTGAGCTACAGGGCTCCTATTTTGGGCGGATGTTAATCTACACCGGATCTTTTTTCGTTGAAAATGTTGTCGGAATTGATAGAAAACTACGAATCCTGGGGCATTTTTAAATTCTCGAAAAAAGGTCGTAATCTCTTCAACTTCGGCAAATTTCAAGATTTATTATCAATTTTTTCTTTTATAAATAAAGTATCATGATAGGAAGGTTGGTATTGAATTTGAAGAATATCGGTGGAACGGTTTAAATTTTATGATCTTCTGAATTGTACGAAAATGTGAGATTTTCGAAAAATATTCTGACCGTATTAAATATTATGTATGAGTTTGTACTCCCTCCTTACCTTCTAGAAAGGTTGTCAAAATTATGTAATTCAAATGCTACTAGAAAAAAAATTGCAAATTAAAATTAGCAAATTGCTTTCTCAAGGTGCTCAAGATGCACGATGCTTAAAGCTTCCTCTTTGAGGAAGCCAAAATAAAAGATACAGCCTCCCTCGGACAGGAAGATCAAAGCCATGGAGGAAGATTTGAGCATCGTGCATCTTGGGCACCTTGTTTGTCCACATAGTTGTCGAATAATTTGAGTATGTGTGTATAGATATATATATCTGAATCCTATGCTTATGCAAGTAAACTCTGGCGTTCACAGTCACTCGAAAATTATGGAGAAGAAAAATCTTGAAAAAATTGTATATTCATATTTATTACTAAAGAGTATGCTCATCAAATTTCATCAAATTCTAATAATTTCGGATTTCGCGATATTTTTAACATGGCAACGTTGTTGCATGTAGCCATCCTCCGTAAGGAGGTCAGCTACATATACGACAATATGATAAGAATTTTATAAAATTTAGATTTTGCATTTTATATGATAAGAATTAAATAAAATTTTTCAATTTATTAACATTTGGCAACATTATTGTGTGTAGCCACTCTCCTTAAGGTATTGGGACGGTAATTTTTTTTTTTTATTCTTTAAAGTGTCTCTGTTCGATCTTCTTTTTTTTAATTTTTTGATGGTGCAGTCGTTGAGGAATGAGGAATATAAGGGAGAAAAAGTGGGGTGGATGGAGTAAGAGAGATCGGGGGTGGATGGAGGGTGAGGTCACGATGACGGGGTCGCGAAGCGCGAGTCTATAGCGTCAGGAGCGTCGGTGACGAAAGCGAGGGCCGCGACAAGGGGACCGAACGAGGCGGCGGTCTGGGGTAGTGAAGAGGAGGAAAAGAGGGCAGAGGTGGAGGGGGGAGGGGGTTGTAAGCGGCTTACGCCCGACGACCAGAGAGCGACTCCTCGCTAATTATTTATAGGACCCTGCTTCCTCCGTCTCTTTCTCCCTTCATCTCTCCCCCTCTCTTTCTTTTACGTTCTCAGAGCTCGCTAGTCGAACCCGAGCAGAATATAGCGACGTCCCTCCAGGGTATGGAGAGCGCCCTTTACCTTCGTCCCTCCGCAACCTCCACACATCCAGGACTCCCTTTTCGAACCCCTCCATTCTGGCTCGGGTGGTCCTCTTATTCCGAAAACGATGCCACCTACGACCAGTGAGATTTCACGAAAAACCAAAGCCTTGAACGAATCTTACTCTCCCCATCAATTCTCCATTTTTTTTCTAAGTGGATCCGAAAATTTTCATGAAAAACCAAAGCCAACGTCAATTTATTTCACATTCCCGATAATTATTACAATTTCAATTAATCCCTCCAATCAAAAACGAATAATTTCCGGCAAAAAAAAAATTAAAAAAAAAAAACATTTTTTCTACGGAGCAACGAAATCGATCCATCGGATCTCTCCGAGGAATTTATCTCGCACCGCGAATACCACGTTGTTTTATGAAAACCTGAATATCCATCGGAAAAAGCTCGGCCGGTGGATGAAAAAAAGGAAAACGAAAGAACAGTGAAAAAAATGGGGATCGAAGAAAGAGAGTGGGAACGAGATGCCGGAAGCGAAATATCCATTTTTTAGGATTATAAATGGAGTCCAGCTACCGTTGAGTATGATCAAAAAAAAAAGAAAGAAAAATTTCTATATATTTATAAAGCCACGTATTTGTAGCTTCCTATCACTAATTCTCTTATATATATCGCTTTTTTTTTGTGGTGCAATGCACTCATAGAAATATGAGCCCGGAGATATACGCTCGTGCGTATATTTATGTGTAGAAAAAGTATAGCGCTTGGTCAGGAAGGGGAAACGTTCGGTTTGGAGGAGGAGTAAGAAGGATATTATACTCAATGGACCAACAATGCGTTTGTGCCCCTTGACTTCCTGCTGCGGCTGACTGCCGCAGGTTCCTCTGATCCTAGGGTCATCATTTATACACATATACGCACAGACACATACATTAAACCATGTACACACTGTTATGGCAAATTGTCTGGCAGTCGGACAGAAAAAATGCTCCTTAAAGGATGAGGAAGACCGAAAAAAAAAGAAAAAAATACAAAGTAATAGGAACATCTTCGATGATGCTTGACTGCAGCCTCGTCGATTGCCTCAAACTTTTCGCGATCGAAAACGATCCTTTTCAAGAATTTCTTCCTGCATACAAGATCAAAAGAAGCGCTGCATTTTTTTTTTTTTTTTTTTTTTTTTTTTTTTTTTTTTTTTTTTTTTTTTTTTGGTTTTTTTTGACTTACCTGTACCTGCATGAAATTTTCTTTCTCTTCGCTGATTTTTTGCTCCGGGAATAACGCCGGAAATATTTGTGGATCCATCGAATTCCCTGAACCAAATTCGTCCTCAATGTATTGAATTTTTTTGAGTTTTCGAAACGACGGACGTAACGAAATTTCTTTATCGTACACATTTTTATTCGTACGATCAAAGAGATCGAAAATAAGAAAAGTGAAATATCGTTTTTGTCTCGGTTCAGTTAATCTCCTCTGCGACTACTTTTTATTTTTCAATTCAATTGTTTTCGTCCTTTTTTTCCTCGGCGTATATCACACGGAATCGCTGATTCAATTTTCCGTCGGCCTGCCTCTTCGCATCCCCTCCCTTTCATCACAGATCTCTACATATCTCCGAGAGTACGCGGCTGTAAAGTGGAACCAGGCATTTAAGCAATCCGTTAAATTTGACGATAGCAATCTGATTAAGGCTCTTGTGGTTGCGTTCTTTGATCCTAACTGCTGCATCAAATCATAGCCCCCTTTTTTTAAGCTTCCCTTTTACGTCTTTTTCTCGTTACTCCGACGCTTAGCTCGCAATATTGCCAATCACTAAATATCCATTATAAACTGACGCGAATTTTTGGCGATTCTGTGAGCCGGCGTAGAAATTTAGTGGTAAGTATGGAAAATAATTTGCAGTATTTTTGGTGCAATTTTCACTTAAATTATATAATTTCGACAACTATTCTAGAAAGTCAAGAAAAAAATACAAAGTAATGCATTTTCTTAAAATTTTCTTAAAATTCGAAAGATCATAAAATTCAAAATTCTCAGACAATGGAGAGCTTGTATGAATAACATCTGTGCAAAACGGGAGCCCCGTAGCTGAAACTGTTCTCCAGTTATGAACGTTTGAATTCTACAGTGGCCATAACATACATACACGCACATCCGGATATTTTTTCTTCATACGATCTTTCGATGTTTTGGGACATTTCAAGCACATTGATATTGAAATCTGTAAAAAAAATTTCACCGTCACCAGCTTCCTCTATGAGGAAGCAAAATAATGGATTTTGCAGTCTCTTTCGTAAGTGCACGCACCGCAGATATATATTTTTAGTCGCGATTTTCGCCATTAAAACGAGGATGAACTAAGGACACGAGTGACAGAATTAAAAGCCATGGAAGGAGTTTCAACGGTGCGAAAGAATTCAAAGTAGAATGATCCGAAGTATTAGACGTTGTTTTGCACAGTTGAATAGTCCGGGGAGGTTGAGAGGCAGCTCGAGAGCCGCAAACAGAGGAATCGGGAGTTTGTTGGCCGCGTTTATGGATTTTGAATGTTCCTTGTGAAAAGATCGAAGGGAAAAGAGTGAGAAGAATGTTCTTGTGCAAGGATAGGTCTAGGTAAGTCCGGGCTTAGCCCGGTGACACAGTGAGAGAACGTTAACGTTTCGTTCGCTCACCAGAAAGAGAGATGGAGAGAGAGAGAGAGAGAGAGAGAGAGAGAGAAAGCGCGAGAGGAAGGAAAGAGAAGGAGAGAGAGAGAGAGAACACCAACGAGAGCTTACCGCGGCTCTCGAGTTGTTATAATGGGATCCGGCTAAACGCAAGCCGATTTTAACTCTTCTCTGGTGTGTGCCTCTCTTCTCATCTATTCTATATACATATATATTTAAATTTCAATATATATACATATAGAAATTGTTCTCCACCCGCTAGTAGGTTGTTCCAGGTTGTGAAGCTACTTCTCCACTCGGCCAAGTTCAAGGCCATTGTCATCCGCGAATGTTAACGTTCGTTCCATATGCTCGCCACTTTGGAGCCGATTTTCATCTCGCCTAGATTTGTGTTGCCGTTGCAAAACTGAGAAACACTTTTCCGGATCGATTTTTCGTCGGAAAACTTGAAGAAAACTATTTTCCGGAAATTCTTATTCTTCGAAGAGCCCAGTAGATTCGAACGATGTGTATATATAGATGGCTTGAGGGGAATCCTGTTGCAAAGAGGGAACAAGACAGAACCTTTCGAAAAAGTAGGCAAAACTTGCATTTGCCATGTTAAAAGTATATATATATATATAGTTTTCGAGCACTATTGGACACTAGAGCTTACATGCATAAGCATAGGATTCACATACACATATAGGTATATCTTTTGCATATTGCGAACTCAAATTATTTGACAATCGTCAATGGTATTGTCATGGTATTTGATGCTGAAGAATATTATCAGAAAATTTTATTAAATTCTTATAATATTCTCGTATGTAGCCAACCCCTTTAAGAGGGGTCGCTACACACAACGATATTGCCATGTGGAATGCATAGGAAAATTCGAAATGATTAAAATTTGATGAAATTTGGTGAGCCTACCCTTTAGTATTGAATGTGAATATACAAATTTTTGCAAATTTTTTGTCTATATAGTTTTTAAGTAATTGAACACTAGAGCTTACATGCATAAGCATAAGATTCAGATATATGTAAGTAAATCTTAAGAATATTGTAAGCTCAAATTATGCGACAATTATGTAGACGAAAAATAGAGAAAAAAATTGTGTCATCGTATTTGATACTGAAGAATATATAATCATAAAATTTTATGAAATTCTTAGGATATTGTCGTATGTAGCAAACCTCCTTAATCCGACTCAACAAAACCAATAACGGATAGAACTTGAAGCGGAGTGATTGGCTACAATTATTTTCTCCCAATTAAAAACAGCCCTCGGTTGTTATATTGGACAGAAGACTATGAGTAACCTGGATTTAAATCGCTCCCTTAAATGGGGGATGATATGAAAAGCTTCGGTGTTATCGCATATCTTTGAATCTCAATCTTTAAGCCTCTGATCCCCAGTCTCGTTGTTTTCGCGTTTCTATTTCGATAGGAAAATAATGAATTCAGATTGTCAGCTCTTTCGGTAGTCCTCGTTATTTTAGCGCCGCGAACGGTCGAGCTTGGAAAAGGGTTAAGGGTCACGCTGCCGAACCATATACGTGAATGCACGTCCAATTAGCCCGGTGTGCGAAAGCCCCAACCAGAAGGAAGTAACTCGCATGAAATGCGCATGCGAGAACGAGTCGCGAGATCGTTTTTGGGAATCGAGTCCGAAAGAGCGTTTTCTTCATTAAATCATTGTTTGCCTTTGTCAACTCGAGGTCTGGGCTGTGGAGAACGCGAACCAACAGCTCAGCGTTCTATCGTAGATGTAATCGTTGATTGCAGCGACGGGATGGACCGTCCTAAGGTAAGCGAGCCCACCATGGGTGAGCACTGGACGCAACATCCTCGTACACGGTCCAAGAGCATCGAACCAGGACCCCGAACAATGATTGGCAATCCCTAAAAGCCAAGCCTTCTCTTCACTTCTAATTCAGTCTATATCTGTATAGCTATCATTATGCTTGCTATATATTATAAGGTACGAGAGCAGCCTTGCCATGAGCCCTTTGATATGCATGGCTGGTACACCTGCAAGGGTTTAATGGACCATCCTCAACTTTGTAGATAAACTTATTCTACCCCCTGGAGATAAAAGCCAATGAGCTCTCATCCTTCTCCCTTATGCTCACCCTCCAAGAGATTTGCAGCTCAAATTTTCAGCCTCGTATCTCACTCACTGAATCATTAACGAGGACTCTCCTAATCAGACCCCGTGGCTACTTTTTAAACGTTTATCTACCCTCTCGGCAACTCCTATCATTTTTTTACGCAACTCCATGTTCTTGTCAACAATTGAACGACCAAAGACGTGATCCGGTGGAAACTTTTTCAGGATTTTCGTCATTTCGCATTTGACTCTCTCCATTTTTAACACAGTAGATTTGCTTAGTGCAACGTTAAATAATTGTATTTCAACCCTTTTAAAGTCTTTGCTCCTTTTTTCAAGCGTTTTTTTTTCTGTCAAGCATTTTACCACGTTTTTTTGTTACAATTTCAACTGGATCTATTTATCGCTGAAAAAAAACGTGACTGCTCAAGCCACATTTTTGTTTTTCGTCCAATTTTTCTTGATTATTTTTTTGTGGCCTTTGTTTTTCTTAAACAATTTTATCTCGATCTATTCATCGCTAAAAAAAAAACGTGCCTGCTCGACCCAGGTTTTCGTTTTTTTTTTGTCGAATTTTTGTTGATTCTTTCAATTATGGAGTGGAATCGGTATAGAGAGTCCATCATGCAAAATTGTCCTTTGATTTGTCATGGTTAATTGATGGGACAAGAGACCGAGCTTACTGGGACATAGTCACTCTTGTCAAAGTGGTAAAGTAACATTGCTGTGTAGCTATTGGATGTTACAACTCGTGGGGATACCTTTCCTGTGGGTTGCATTAACGGAATTGACGCCTCGAGCTATGTGAGTTGTTTCCATCAGTTTAATTAACGTCGAGGATCAAACGACCTCGCGTCCACAATGCTACATGTGTTTTCTCTCTCTCTCTCTCTCTCTGTTTTTTCCGGGCCATTCGCTCCGTGTCTTTGTGCGACATTATTCGAAGCTATCGAAGTCAAAATCTCATTGTGAATTTCGCATCGATAAAAATACGTTATTCCCATCAATTGAGGAAAAGGGTAAGCAGAACGAATAACCAAACTGTATCGCGTGAATCATTGATTTTGGCGACGTCTATTAATTTAATGGCGAAGGCTCTGAGCTGTGTAGTGAAAGCTCCTTAACGGAAAATGGAACTCGGCAGCGTTTTATATTTCGGAGTGTGATTCGGAGCCGGTTCTGGTCCAGTTACGAAAACAGAGGTCCAAATAAATTCAGATAAATCCTTATTGTCCCGCACCTGTTCACCAACGAGCTCGCATTTTTATAGTCGAGAAAAATCGAAAGCAATATTTAAAGTCAACATAAAAAAGCGACTCGACCAGAAGGATTTAAATATATTTCCCGAAGCAAAGTTGTCTTCGGAAATGTATCGCTTGGCAGGTCGTGGCGAGCCGAACAGAGGAGTGTGAAATTACAGCTGAATGTTCGTAACCGAATCGTCTGCCCTGGGACGTAAGATCGTAACGTTGCTTGTACTCGTTGCCACGTTTCGAATCAGCACACGAACTCGAGTCCGCTCAATGATGGACGGGAATAAAACTAAAAAGCAAAAAAAAAAATACTTACCAAAGGTTTTTCTCGAGTTTTCGTGAACGTGACGAAAAATTGTGCTCGTCGGGATGAACAGAAAGAATAAACGAGACGCAAAGATTTTCACAATATGCGACGTTTTATTTTTACGAGCCGGAATATTTTTTTCTGTCGCCTCTCTCCGTTTCTCTTGGATTGGTCATTGCAGGAGAGATAGAGAAAAAGAAATAGAGAGAGAGAGAGAAAGAATGATAAAAATCGAAAAAAAGAAAAAGCCAAAAAGTTAGTCAGATATTTCGAATCGTAATTTGTATTTGTTTGTTTTGTTGTCCATTCGTTTCATAACTTACACACGTAACATTACTTTTCGCTTGTTTAATTATGTACAATGGCGTCAAATCGTTATGATATTACAAAGTAGCGGCCTTAATTCGAGATGTAATATATACGACGACAAGGGGGGCAGGGGTGCGACGTGCACGATATATATATCACTCGTTTTCGAACTTGGCTCATATATATTTCTTTTTTCACATTTAAAAACCTCCCTTCTGTGTCTTTTTCGATTTTCATTCAACGAGTATGATATTCATTAAAGTTTATAATTAATATAATGCTCACGAGTCTTCTGGATCTTCATATCCTCACCTGACCAACTTCAAAAAAATCATATCCTCCTTTTGCTGGCTCATTAGCTCGCTGTACGATCACAATAATTAATTATCATACATTAAGGATTGTATACATGAAATATACACTCAACAAGTATCCTCGGAATCCTCACATCGTATATTTTTCACCTTTTGTCTCTTTCGACAAAATTTCATACGATTTTTATCTCAATATTTATATATATATATATATATAAATATATGTCTATATATTGTTATTTCACGATGTTGGAGTTCGCATCGTTGAAAAATAGTGGGCCAGACTTTGTCGCTATTCGAAAGCTCGATTGATTCTTAAAAAATTCAAAAAGTGGATTAATTATGAAAATAATCATTGAAAAATAAATTTTTCTTTTCCTTTCAGCGATGCAAGCTTCAGTATCGTTTTGGGACGATGTTGAAGTTCGCATCGTTGAGATGCAACGAAAACTCATTATTTTTCGAGCAAAGTCTCCAATTTTCGGAAAGGATCGGTCAAAAATAGTGAGGCAGGCTTTGTTCCTGATCAAAAGCTGAATTGAGTTGAAAAAAAAAAAAAAATTGAAAAAGTGAATTAATTATTTAAAAAAAAAAAAAAAATGATTAAAAAACAAATTTTTCGTTTTTTTTTCCCAACGATGCAAATTTCAGTATCGTGTTATTTCTACATATATTTATATATAAAGGATGATAATTGTGTACACAGTGGACTATTTCCACGGGCTTGTCGTGACATTTTTGGGTGCTTTTTAATTAACTCTTCATCGACAGACTCAAATCTGGCGAGTATATTGGCACACTGGGTCAAATTGACCCACATATACAAAAAAAAAATTCGAAAAGAACATTGAAAACTTTTGGAAAAGCCAGAAAAATGTTTTTTTTTTTTATTTTTGGGAAAAAAATTCTGCCCAATGACGCAGTCTGTCAGCGAAGGGTCAATAAAACAGAAAAGTCATTTAAAGTCGACGCAGTTCGGAGGGCTCATAAGGGAGGAGATGTTGAGGTAAACGCAGCGTCATCGAGCATCGAAACAAGACTTGGCTACTTTTGCTCGCTGCTATCTCTGTTTCGTATTTACCATCGTTGATGAGACTTGAATTATCGGTAATGATACATTTTAATATTATTCGTTATTCCAAGGAAAAAAGCTCGGGCAGACAGTCGCATATTCGCTTAACATTTGTTCCAGATAATCGTTCAATCCTTTCAAATACTCGTGCACTTTATTCCTCGTGTTTATATATATATATATATTTTTTTTTTTACACATATATATGTACTATTTCAATTGATTTATTATAATGTATATTTACAGATTTTCGTTTTTGTCTATCCGGCCAAGCGCGGTCTTTTTTGATATGGATGATTATCAATTATTTAAAAAAATTCTTTCTTTTATATCGACCACAATAATCATAATAATCTATTCAATAATAATAATTAATAATAATATCAATACGATGTTCGTTGCTGATACGATAGATCCGATGACTAATGGTACTTTTACTTTTTATTTAACGTAATATTAATCATAATGATAATAGAGCGAAATTTATTATCTAGAAAAATTCGATCGATTAATCGAGAATTCAATGAACGAACGAGGCGGATCTAAGTTATTGAAATTCTTCTTTTTTTTTTTAATCGAACAACTTTTTTACGAGATCTCTTGACTCGCCCGAGTGTTGGCATGAAATTTATCAGATCGACTACGATATTTTCGAGTTTTCATCGGCTCTTCCACACTCTCTTGGAGCATCGAATTTGGAGCAAAATTTTTTCGGTTTTTTTTTTTTTCTCCAGAAAATCGTTTTGTTTTTTCATCGGTTAATAATTATTATCAATTATTTTGCTACATTTTTTTTCACGTTTCATGGACCGAATTTCGGGAATCTCGTTAGAGAAATTCGGCTCATGGGAACCTGGAAAAAATTGCAACGTTGATAAATGATGAATAATTGAAAAACATGCTGTCGCTAGAGCATTTTCATTTTTGAAGCTTTTTCCGGAGCTCGATGTTTAAAAAATGAAATTTATTGTGGAAACGGTTGGAGGACCGTCGGAATTTGCAGGTGGTTCGAAAAATATTTCGAATAAATTTGATGCTCGCAATTTTTTCGTCCCTTTTCGAAAGCCTTTCTGCACTAAAAAAATGTGGAAAGTTTCGCGAACGAGATAATCGCTGGGAGGATTTTTTTTAGCCTTCTCGTTGGACGCGACTCCTCGAATTTTTCGTTTCCATGGTTCGTGAGATATTTTAACATGGGCGAGCGGTTGGCAGGGAGGATTTTTGTGCCCGAGGGCGAAAAATGATTCACGATGGAATGTCGGGAGTTTTAATGCAGAAAAAACGATGTACCGATAGATTTGATGGTTTTTTTTTTTTTTTTTTTTTTTCGTGAATGCGGCCGAGTACGGGGAACGAAAGGGACGCGAGAATGAAAGAGCCGAATTGAATTACGGCAACGACTGCCACAGAATATCCGATTTGTCGAAACAAGCTGGATTTTTTCTGATCCTTTTTTTTTTCAACACAGAAATATCCAAATTTTCAAAGCTGCGACATGAAAAACGAGAAAAAAAAAAAAAAAAACATGGAAATAAATCGGGACG
>JAPYYS010002106.1:0-11926 GCA_030522525.1 Campopleginae sp. 14b
AAATACCATGCTCATCACCGATGGTTCGAGTTTAGAAATGTTTCCGAGCATGCAACAAATTTCAGAAATAAAATCTAATGACGACGATATACTTCCGCGACAACATGAAGAAATTGGTGAACAACAATATGCAAGCCTAAATGATAAACAGAAAGAAATTGTTGATATTATTATGGACGCGGTGATAAATGACAATCATTTGATAAAACGTAACCTTTCTTGATAGCAAATGAATTTGATGACCATAAAGATCTTCTGAGTTATGAGAAATGAAAACGATCGGACAAATCATTGTCTTCAAGAAAATGCTACGCCCAGGAAATTTGATCGTAATAACAAAAATATTTTTTGATGATTAACAAATCTTGTAAGGGTCAATGAACGTTTGAGTAAAAGTACGAAATAAATATATTTCTTTATTATAAATAAACCGTTTCTCAGTGCAGGGATTGAGATATATCTCGTGCAAATATTTACTGACCAAAAAGAAAGCTCAGGATGAAGCAAAAAAACTGCCTTCACATTTATATCGTCGTAAATGATAAAAATATGTATTTACGAACACGACATCGAGTTATTGGGAAGAATTTTCAGTGTGTACGAAGCAGAATAGTTAGCCTCATATCTACAGACATAGGGAGAGAAAAAAAGTGGAAACTCTCGATTCCCCAAGCGTCGTACACGCAGAGAATGCTCTCTCGTTGAACTATCTGGCTGTAGCACGACAAGCTATTAAAATGTAAATTTCTTTTATCTACGGGATGTGCACCTTCCCCCTTCCCCTGTCGTAGTGTCGCACTTATATAGCAGATTTGCTCCGCCCCTTCCCACGGCTTTCCTCTCCACAACAATACGTACATCACGATCTTTTGAGAAAAAAATGAAAAAAAAAAAAAAAAAACACGAATGATAAATAAATCTTTGTGAAACGATTTCATTGGGCAAATGGAATTTTAATGCAGATGAAAATAATTCTGCGGTTTGCAGTATTATGCCACCATATAAGGAGCTCTACATTCATCACTACTGCATACGCACATGTAATACAGGGCACGGATGTCCACCCCATTGATTGTTTCGTACGATTTACTTATTTATTATTGCTTATTTACTTATTCATCGTCAACCAACCGTCCCTTCGGCATTACCGACAGTAGAAAACATCGTTCCGGCTGGAATGCCGTTATTCATAACGAATCTTGTCGTTCTTCTGGCATTGTGGACGCAGCTTTCGGGTTTTCCCTAGCGGTACTCATAAAAACGCCTAATGAAAATGAAAAATTGAAAAAACAAAAAAAAAAGAGAATTTTTAAAGGTTTTAGAGAACTAGCTGGGACCGTTTCATTTTCCATTATTCGAGTTCTCCAGCGATCGCTATTTTCGATGATCGACCAATCGTCAGATTTTGAAATGGAACAAAAAATATACACTTTTTTCTCTTGCCCTTCAATACAAAACATCTTTGTGAATTTCCGGCAAGAAAAGTCGATGCATAAGTAGATTTGTTGATTTTCACTGAAAAGAAAATTTCGTTGGGAAAGATCGATATTTTGTTGGACACGTTCGACTAAACGTTTTTTAAAAAAATGCCGAAAATTTTGTAATTTGAGCGCGAAATATTGAAGAAAATTTCTTGCCGAAGTAAATTTTTGTCATCCCAATCGTAAATTTAGCTGACAGTTTCGTTACAAATGAAAAATATTTTCAAAATAACGACAATTTAGAAATTGTTAAAAAAATATTTGGTTCACCATATTCAAAAAAAATTGACCGTTTTTTGAAAAAATAAAAAATCATTTTCAATGTTCAAACATCAATAGAAGGCTTTAACAGGGAAAAGGAATTTTCGGTTCATGTCCAAATCGGTTGACGTGACTACACGAAGTGTAGTCACGTCGACAGTGTACCGATCGGAATGTCAGATAATTGGTATTAAAAAAAAAGTAGGAAGGAATAAAATATCAACGGTGTGGATCGGTGCATAGAAATATTTGTAGGAATAAAGAGATGAATTCGTGGGTACGAATAAACAAAGGCTGGTATGAATAAATATGTATAACGTTACAATCGCGTGACTTTTTTTCAATCGTCTTCCTGAATTCCTTAGTCGGAATTCTGGTGAGAATGCGGGCATAAAAGGCTAATTTGTTTGCGGGATATGTGTGCGTGCGTATCTGTGCGAGAGAAGCTAAAAAATCGTGAGCGTTGGATCGATGAGAGCATTATCGCCAACGCGAGATTGGTCGCAGTCGCGAAAGTGCGGCGTCGAAAACACGCGATAGCACCTTTAAGACCCCTCGAATATGTACGCGCGAGTAGAAATGTCAGTGACTGGTCAGACAGCTGAACCGACGCTCGTGGCAACTGAGATAAGAAAATTACTATTCCGCAGGGGTAGCAACCCTAATGGCGCACAATTTGAGTCAACGATTAATATGATAATTACCCATTGGAAAGGAAATTTTGTTGGAAAATATCGATATTTTGTTCGATACGTAAATTTTCTTTTGAAAAATCGAAAATTTAGTCATTGCAGCAAGAACTATTGAAGAAAGTTTCTTTTCAATGTAAATATTTGTCATCCCAATCGTAAATATTGCTAAGAGTTTCGTCGGAAATGAAAAATATTGTCAAAATAACGAAAATTTCGAAATTATCCAAAAATATTTAGTTCACCGTTTTCAACAAAATATAGACGTTTTTTGACAAAATTTCGTTAGACTTTGTGTGGCTCATGAAAACTATAAGTGCACGTTGGATAACATTTTTTTTGAAAAATCAGAAATTTTGTCATTGCGGCAAGAAATATTGAAGAAAGTTTCTTCCGAAAGGAAATCCTTGTCATTCCAATCGTAAATTTAGCTGACACTTTCGTTATGAATGAAAAATATTGTCGATATTACGAAAATTTTGAAATTACCAAAAAATATTTGGTTCACCGTATTCAAAAAAAAATTGACGTTTTTTGACCAAATTTTATTTTCAGTGCGTGTATACATTTTAATGGTTCCTCTCACATGAGAGAGAGAGAGAGAGAGAGAGAGAGAGAGAGAGAGAGAGAGAGAGAGAGAGAGAGAGAGAGAGAGAGAGAGAGAGAGAGAGAGAGAGAGAGAGAGAGAGAGAGAGAGAGAGAGAGAGAGAGAGAGAGAGAGAGAGTTCCGCAAAAATTCATGATTACTCCGAAAATGTTATTGGATTCGGTGGGCCGATCGACATGATTGATTATTGTGCGATCGATCTCGAATGACATTAGTTTTGTTATTCGTTCTGTCGTCCGAACGGTCAATCGAGATGCGCACAAGTCCGTTAGGCCCTTCCTTGAGGATGTAGGGAGCGAGAAATATGTGTCGTTTCGTCTCGCAATCTTCGGGTCGCAGAGCCGAAGAAAGGTTACGCCTTTTTCTTCAATGTCGAGTCAGATCGGCCTGCTGCTCAGAAATGCCCAAGTAGCAAGAGGAAACACCGACCTATCATTCCTCTCAGGGAGAAAGAGGAGAGTAGGGAGGGGGATAAAGCACGCAGCTTACCCCTGGAGATATCGAGTGGTCGATAAAAATAAAAGATCCAGCCCAAGAGATATAGGAAGCGAAAGAGGGTAAGAAAAGAACACGAAAGGAATGAGCCATCGAGTTTATATATCTTGGAGAGCAGATATAGATATAAACAAAAAACTGAGGCAGCTCGAGCTTTTCTCATTCGCGACCCTTTGGGAGCCTTTGAAGGAGATTATTCGTAGTTGGGTCGAGAAGAGAGAAAGAAAGGGGAGAGAAAGGAGAGAGAGAGAGAGAGAGAGAGAGAGAGAGAGAGAGAAGTAAGAGTAGCCGGATAAACTGTTCGGAATCCGCTCTTTTCTCGATTCGGTTTACTTCCTTTCTCTCCTTTCTTTTCTTCGTCTCAACCTTAAAAGCTCATCGCAACTAGAACGTGTATTTATCCTTATCTTTTCGCACATTCCTCTCATTTATCTTCAATGTGAACGAATATATTTTTCGCTTTATTTGAATACCAATAAGAACGACTAGACATGAGTCCATTGAATTGCTGTCTCGTATGTACCAGGCTTTGTTAACTGCTTACAAATGTAAAGTTGGATATGGCGAAATAAATGTTTTTCAACAATTAATGAATCATTTATTTGAGCCTTTCGCGATTGTCTAAAATAAACATTTGTTAATAGTTAACAAATGAATCATCCGATAAAACGTAACCTTTCTTGATAGCAAATTAATTTGATTACGATAAACATCTAGTGAGTTGATGGAAATAACAACGATCGAACAAATCATTATCTTCTAGGAAATGCTATGCTTATGGAATTTTATCGTGATAACAAAGATATTTTTTGACCATGAAAATTTTGTAACAATTAAGGAATGTTTGAATGAAAGTACCAACTAAATATACTTATTTATTACAAATAATAATGTAAAAAACTGATTGCGAGTGCAGTTTCCGATAAATGATTGAGCAAGAAAATTCTCTTGATTCGAACCATAGATTCCTGGTGGTTCGAGTCAGCCGTAATTCCTGCATTCGTCGCACCGGATCCGTTTGGATCGTTATATGTGGCGGTTGTCATTAATGATAATGGGGGAACTGAATTGAGTGTCACACACGAAGAGCAAAATGACGTTGAAATTTGTTTTCATCGCGTGTGGAATTTCGACGAAAAAACCGCGTGATTGTATTGGATTTCGATAGGAAAAAAAGGGAACATCATCGGGGAGGATATGGCGGTGAGAGAGAACGTGGCAGCTTTCAGCCGGAGAATATGAGGTTTGTGGTTAACGTGGTGCGGTAGGATGCGACAGGACGCCACTTTGAAGTATCGTTTTTTTTTTAAATTCTCACTCTGTTTCGTGCATGACGACGTCGTTGCGTTTTCATGAGTCTTTATCCTCGGTATGTTCGACAACGCTGTGCTAAGCCTTTCGCAGAGGTGTGAACTTAACGATGTTCTCTTTTTTACAATCCTCGCTGCTTCTCCCCTTCGTCGACGTTTTTTCCAGTCCCGAGACGTTTTTTATTCCTCATTTTGTCCTTCGGTCACTTTGCTCAGGATCTCCATTATAAATAGGAAACGTGAGAATTCCTCGTTGGATAAGAAACGCCGTAGCTATTTCTTCGACAACAATAGAGAATATTAAATTAAAAATATGCAGTTGGCAAGTTCGAGGAGAATAAGAGCGTAAAAGCGGCAAAGCTTTCAACTCTCCTCCCTTTCCTCTCCCAAGGAGAGAGGAAAGAGAAGGAGCCTCTAGCGTAACGGTTTTCCAACGAGAAGATTCTACTCGCCTATTCGATTCCGATCGCTCTGAATTCGCATTTCAAATTAAACGGAATCGAGTCGTCTCCGAAGAGTCTCCGAGTGTGCGACATTCTTTTTTTTCACTTTCCCCTATTTCCCGCATTTTCTCTTTCGCTCCCTCTCTAGCCTTTTTTCACTGACTCAGTCCGTCTCACTTTTGTACATCTCTAGGAGCTTTTGATATTCCTTTGCCGTACAATGCAACGTTTTATAGATTTCATCCCCTCTTTCTCACCATTGACTATGTGTACCTTTTTTCTTCGATCTCTCCGATTTCTACTTTGTCCTTTTCTTTATTTATCCTCAACTCTCAGGAGCGTAAGGTCCTCTATATAAGGATGTTCCACCGGGAAGTAAAAAAAAAGCGGAATAGAGTGGCGCGGAGCAAAAAAGAGAGAGAGAAAGGGAGAGAACGTGACAGTAAAAAAAAAAAAACGGAACCAGGTTGAACGGATAGATGTCCTGGAAATCAGCGCTTTTATTTATTCTTCAGAAAATTGTTGTTAACGGACATGTCTTATGCCGTTCCGTTCTCGAATGTTAAATGCACAGCTTACAAATTATTCAACGCTGAATTTTGTTCGTTCGTAATTTCTACTAAAATCTCTTCGCAACGAAAGTTTTCAAATATCAGTCCATGACGTAAACTGAGAAAATAGTTTTTTCTTGCAATTGCACACGTTGCATGAAATTGTATGAAAAGCTCTCGTTGTAGACAAAAAAATCAGTCACGAGTCTTATCCGTGAATGTCGAAGGAATTTGAAATTATATTTGAGCTATAGATTTATAGTTGCATTAATGGTTTTGTAGTTTGCGGTGTTGAGATGCAGTCAAAAATATTTTATCCATAATTTATTTATTGAATTTTGAAAATCATGCTTATTTTTCGTGTCTATTGAGTTTTTGGCTCGCCAGAGAAGATTGTTTTACTGTCCGGATCAAATATTTGATAATAGTTATGAGCTCAGCCGAAGGATAAAGAAAATTTCGTTGCAATCCAGCGATGCAAACTTCAACACGATTCCCGATACACTAAAAATAAAATTTTGTCACAAAAGATCGATATTTTCTTAGATACGTTCGACTAAGCGTTTTTTCCGAAAAATCACAAAAATTCAGTAATTTAAACGCGAAATATTGAAGCAAGTTTCTTCGGAGAGTAAATTGTTGTCATCCCAATCGTAAATTTAGCTGAAAGTTCCGTTAGAAATCAAAAAAATTGGGAAAATAACGAAAATTTTGAAATTATCAATATTTCTTTAAATTCTAATCATTTCAAATTTTCCAATGCTTTTTACATGGCAACATTGTTGTGTGTATAACCACCCTCCTAAAAATGTTATCGTTGATAAAAACTTGGGAAGCTCGGAGATGATAAGACATCGTGGACACAGTAACAAATTATACAAACCGAGGAACAAGTACAAGGTGGACGACAGCTCACGCGATCGGAGCTTCTGAACACGCGAAATGAGAGTTAACACACAAGAGCCGATTATCGTTCGACAGAAAAAGTGAACGTTTCACGTGCATGACAAACTCTTTCCTTCGGGATCTTGTTCGCTCCTTCATATGCGTTGCTTTTTTCTTAAGGAGCATTAATTAAACGTTATAAAGGCCCAGCCATGATGGAACGATTTCCAAAGGATTTAATGTGATACGTTTAGATTTTATCATCGATGAAGCCGAGCTCTTGCATTCATCGGTTCAGAAAAGCATTCGCCAATTTTTATGTACACGTTTGCATCGATGCTCAATGGGAATTACCGCTAAAGTGGTAGATGAATGAATGAAACTCGCTCAACCTCAATCTACCATTCATTCGTATAAAAGCTGTTCAACTTAATCTCTGGCGGACGAAATAAGCGCTGTGGATTTTCGCTCACATTTTTATTTTCTCTCAAGTGCTTTTCCTCGTACAATGAACTTGGATGTATACGCTGAAAATGAAATTCAGTCAAACAACGTCGATGTTCCGTTGAAAAACGTGAATGAAATATTTTATGATAATTTCAAAATTTTCGTTATTTTGACAATATTTTTCATTCGTAATGAAAGTGTCAGCTGAATTTAGGATTTGGATACCAAAAATTTACTTTCGAAAGAAACTTTCTTCAATATTTCTTGCCGCAATGACAAAATTCCTGATTTTTCAAAACAAATATTATCCAACGTGCACTTATAGTTTTCATAAGCCACACAAAGTCTAATGAAATTTCGTCAGAAGTCGTCAATATTTTGTTGAATACGGTGAACTAAATATTTTTTAATAATTTAAAAATTTTCGTTATTTTGACAATATTTTTCATTTTCAATGAAACTGTTAGCAAAATTTACGATTGAGATGACAAAAATTTACTTCCCAAAGAAACTTGCCCCAATATTTCGCCCTCCAATAACTAAATTTTTGTGATTTTTCGAAAAACGTTTAGTCGTACGTATTCAACGAAATATCGATCTTTTGCAACAAAATCTTATTTTCAATGTGCACACGAAAAATAGACAAAAAATTGAGTCATCGTATTTGATGCTAAACAATCGCCAAATTTAATTGAATTCTTATCACATTGTCATGTGTAGCCAACCTCCTTAACCGCGGAACCTAGTAGCGGAATGAAAGCAAATTAAAAAAAAATTGAAAGAAGCAAAATTTTTTTTTTAAATTAAAAAAAAAATCTTGTATCAAGTGCGACACGAGAAATATAATTTGCGAGGGGAAAAAGGTTAGAAGGAAAAGGTAAACAAATACAGAGAAATGTTTCGTTGGTCTGAGCAATTTCAGTGAATGGATAATACAATCTCCGACTCCCTTTGACGTTGGAAAAGTTGGAAATTGACGATAGGCCATAAGAGTGAAAGGGAAGAGCGAAAGAGGGGAGTATATCGTTAAGCTTGGAGAAGATTCACGAGCATGAGGCCTGGTTGATGCTGATGGGGAGTTTGGTATCGCCCGGCCCGTCGTAAAATAGACAGGAAGAGCACATTGTAGGCCAAGAGAAAAGAGAAGAGGGATCGGATAGCAGCTGCAGATAGGAGACGATCCGAGAGCCGGATATATCGTAACACCAAACAGTTACTCTCCTCTCTCTCATTTTTCGCTTACATCTTTCTCACTCGCGTCATGTCTCTGTAGCAGTAACGATTTTTCCCGAGCCTCCTTAATCACCGTTTCTTATCGAGGCACGATCATCGATTGGTTAACGAGCGCGTTACGAGTTCGATACGATTTATCATCAGGGCGATGTGCCATTTGGAGCGAAACAGAGAGCCCGTTCTTTTTCATACGAAACGCCGAAATAAGTAACATACAACGCCATTTTATCCGGAATTTTTTTTTTTTTTCAATTTACTCGTCGAATTTCCGAAAACAGATCCTCGTTCGTGAGAGTTCATGGAATTCACAGAAAAGGGAATTGAAATGAAATGAAAGAGAGTATTTTGTTGACAGCCAACGAAAGTCTGGTGTTAATTTGAAAAAAAAAAATTGTCGACTGCTTAGGAAATCACACTGAAAATGAAATATTGTCAAGAAAAGGTTAATATTTTGTTGAATACGGTGAACTAAATATTTTTTGATAACTTCAAAATTTTCGTTGTTTTGACAATATTTTTCTTTTATAACGAAACTGTTGGCGAAATTTACGATTGGGATGACGAATGTTTGCTTTCGAAAGAAATTTTCTCCAATTTTTTTTGCCGCAATGACAAAATTTTTGTGATTTAAAAAAAAAAAACGTTTAGTCAAAAGTATCCAACAAAATATCGATCTTTCCCAAGAAAATTTTCTTTTCGGTGCAAGTTGAAAAATCACATCCAATCTCTTTCTCTTCCTGCGATTAATTAAAAAAAAAAAATTCCATGAACACGTGGGTGTGGCCCAATGTCAGCACGAAAAATGTGAAAAAAGGCATTTTTTTTTAAATTTCCAACACTTGCTGATTAGACAGAATTCCATGGGCGAAAATCAGTCTCGGGCGGACAAATGAAAGCACCAAATGGAACACGGGGGAAAAGCCCGACCAAGTACGTTATTTGTTGATCGCAATGTTTCGCAAATGTTTTTGCACTCCGATTTAGTGCTGACTGTGTAAATTCGTACGCTTTATAAATATTTAAGGAACTGATTGGATTTTTCGGAGTGAGAAAAACGAATCGTCGGCATAGAAAAGAAACAAAGCAAAAAATCACAAAATAATGTTCCCTCTGCATTGGAGATATTGTGTTTTGCTTTTTTCTGTTTCGTTGGCAAAGTCCTCGACAGGAAGCTCAATTAGAAAGTGCGCTAATTAAAACTTAATTGACCTTGTGCTGCTGGAGCGTTAGCGCCAAATCAACGAGTGAATCGAGGATATATTTTATTTTTTAAACTCAAATAAATTCCAGGATCATTTGTCCGAACCGCCGAGTCATGGGCACACAAATAATTCCTTATGTAATTGATAAATTGTGCTGACAACGTAGAAAAGAGTGCCAGCGAGAATTGGGTCGATCACTCGATGAAATTCCCTCGTCCAGCATCCCGTGGATCCAGAACGAACCACGGAAAATGACAGCAAAAGAACGGTCTACATATTACTCAAGCTGAATCGTGAAAAATTTCGCTGACATTACCTGCTCCTCACATTCCCATCTTTGCTTCATCGTCATCTCCTCTGTCTGTCACTTTTTAGAGATCGTCGGGTCGAGCATAAGATTTTCATCCACTACCATTGAGCACATTGACTAATAATATTATAAAAAAGATTCCAGTTCCTGGAATCACGATAGAAATGTCAATAGAAATAATGAATAAGTAGAAAATCATTGTAATCAGTTTCGTTTCATCCAAGACAAATTTAATCGTCCTCTTTCGTCTTCCACAGCTTCCTCGTCGTCTCAATGGAATAAAGAACTCGTAAAATGTTTACACAACAATGTTGGCATGTCAAAAGCATAGGGAAATTTGAAATTATTAGAATTTGATGAAATTTGGTGAGCATACTCTTTAGTATTAAATATAAATGTACAAAAAATTTAAAGATCTTTTTCTACGTAGTTTTCGAGTTATTAAACACTAGACTTTACATGCGTAAACATATGATGCGGATATATATAATCACGTTGACGTTTGCGTCGTTGGAATACAACGAAATTCTTTTCTTTTTCGCCAAAATTCATTATTTATATTCAGAATTGTATTTCAATACTAAAACAAACGGTTTTTGTCCCTAGAAAAATATATCGGCTCGAAAAATTCGGATCATTATAAAAATTGAACAAGTTTTTAATATAAACAATTATTTATTGACACATGTTTATTAATTATTATTAAAAAATATATAAATATGAATATGATAATATTTATCAATTATTAGCAACAAATATATTTCGATGCACCGCACCGTTGCAAGCTTCAACATCATTCGACAACAATGTAGACCAAAAATAGAAAAAAAATTGTGTCATCGTATTTGGCACTAAAGAATATTATCACCAAATTTCATGAGATTCTTATCGTAATGTCGTATGAAGCCAACCTCCTTAAGCTCACGAACGCGAGCATTTGTGTCTGTTTGACTGAAAATTATGAAGCATCTACTACGAAGGCGAGAAATCCTAGCAAGGCGAGAGATTATTTCGCCGCGATCGTGTATTATGCATATCTGCAGAGAGGGAGTGAAAGGTACGGCTGGGGGGGAGGGGAGAGGTGATATATATTTTATGACAGGGGATCAAAGGACCAGGAAGTCGCGGGCGAGCTTTGGATGTGCAAGCTTTCACCCACGTCTCATCTTCTCGAGCGTGCGTAATCGATTATCCGCTCAGAATGCAGAACACTCGTACGTCCTCTCCACGCCGTTCGTTCTCTTGAGTTTGTGAAAAAGGAAACGAAGCAAAGAAACGCAGGGAGCAGTCTTGATTACATATTTTCATACTGTGTTGAGAAGGCGAAAAGGACATTAAAAATAAAAGAATAAAAAAACAGCAAAAGGAAAGTGTGCGAGTTTCCCATTTTTACACTTTTTCCCAACTCCAACTTCGCCGGATCGAAGCACACGAATCCCTTGCAAAACTCTATTCAATAACAAAAAGTCCAACGTCAGCGTTCCCTTCAACAGGAAGGAGGAAACCCATGAGCACACTATTCAAGGGTACCGACAAAGTTTGTAAGCGTAGAAAAATAAAAAATAAAAAAAATTAAAAATTAAAAACATAATAGTACATTACGTTACAAGTGTGAAAAAGAGGGAATATTAATACGAGTGGGTTGATGTTTTCAGCGACAGTCGTAGGTCAGGCGGAGTCGAGTGACGGTTTAGTTCGTATCGTCTAGCACGAGGGGGAGCGTGACCTACGACTGTCGCTGAAAACATCAACACACGAGTTCAACACATAGGGTCTGAATTAAAAATTGAAATCACATATTTGAAAAACTAATATTCATTTGTTTTCCGTTTACAGAAACTATTTTTTCATTTGGTAATTCGAACAGTACAAAATATTTTTTTAAATTATTTTGAAGGGAGAAAAAAAACATGAATGATTCTTTCGGCCAACTTCTAAGAAAGAAAAAAACGATTTCTTTGGCCACTTCTAAGAAACAAAAAAAGAGATAAAAATTGTTAACGATGGTGTTC
>JAPYYS010002107.1:0-13496 GCA_030522525.1 Campopleginae sp. 14b
CGAAAATTAATTTCCAAATGGCAGGATTTATACGGCTCAAAATTTATACCAATCTTGATAGAAAATTGCACCCAGGCATCGAATCATCAAAAAACTCTTCCAGAATCAAACGCGATGTTAACGGTTTTGCAGCGAGGTTTCGATAACTTTGATTTAAACTACCAGAGTATGCAATATCCGTGGAAAAATACTCCCAAAAAGTCAAAAAGAACGCCAAGTTTAAAAGGTCTCAACCTCAGTAGAAAAATGACGACACAATTTTCTTTATATTGCTTTGAAAAATAAAAATGCCTTTCCGAAAAAGAAAAAAAATCTGTAGAAAAATGCTTGTAAATATTTGAACTGACAAATCACTTTTTTTTATATCACTTTGGAATAAAAGATAATTTTTATTTTAAAAATTTATTGCGTTTTTCCTCCCTACAAATGATTTTTGCGTGCATGGTTAAGTAAAAAAGCTCGGGAAGATAAAAAAATCAATGTATGAAAAAAGTAGCCAATAGGAGCTCCTGAATAATATAGCATTTTCATTTTCTTTATCTGCAAAAGTGAAATCTTTTTTATTAAAATCTCGTCAAGAGTCATGATAAAAATCATTTTCCAGTTAACTTGGATTCATTTTTTTTTGTGGGACTACCCTTTTCCTTTGACTGTTCCATTCTGCATCACTTTCCACAATTTAAAAAATTATTTTATCAGTTTCGCAAAAACAAGAGATTTTCGGTTGATACTGAAATATCGGAATGAAAAGAATCAATAGCGAACATTTAGAATGAGTCATGAAAAGTATATGATACAAGGTTTGAACAAATAACATTTAGCGCGTGCATGTGGTGACTTCGGATTAGAACAATGAGACGGCCCTTCGCCGAACATTTTTATTTAGCGATGCACGCGAAGTTTTTGCATTCTTTTGCAGAGCCTTCGAAGAAAATGTTCATTTCCGGTACATCAATAAACTACGTCCAATGCCACGGAAATAATTTCAATTTTTTTCCCCCAGCAGGCGAATTGTATCATTTAAGGACTGGACATTTTTTCCCAATCAAACTTCTTTTGCGATGGGAATCTTCGTAGATCTCTAAACCCTTAAACAAAATGTGTTGAGGGTGTACACGTTTCTCTGTGAAATGCAGCTATTCATTATTATTTTTTTTTATACTTGGCTATGTTGCAATGATTTCATTTTTTTTTGTTAATCGAGTTTGAGAATTTTTGATAAGATTTTCATGAAGGTCAAAAGATCGTTTGTAGGGAGGAAAAATGCAATAAATTTTTTAAATGAAAATTATCTTTTATTCCGAAGTGATATCGAGAAAATTGAGTTATCAGTTGAAATATTTACAAGCATTTTTCTACAGATTTTTTCTCTTTTTCAGAAGGGAATTTTTATTTTTCAAAGCAATATAAAGAAAATTGTGTCGTCATTTTTCTACTGAGGTTGAGAGCTTTTAAACTTCGCGTTATTTTTTACTTTTAGAGTATTTTTCCACGGATTTCTCTTCTTTTTGAAAAGGAAAAAATCTAGTCAACAATTTAGATGATGGGATTTTATTTCTCAACATAATATTAAACAAAATTAGGTCCTCATTTTTGTACTGAGATTGGAATCTTTTAAACTTGGCGTCCTTTTTTTACGTTCTGAGAGTATTTTTCGATGGATTTCTTTTCTTTTTGAAACGGGAAATATTTTATCAACAATTTAGGTAGAAGGATTTTCACTTGTCAAAGTAATATAACGAATGAAAACCGTGTCGTCATTTTTTTACTGAGGTTGGGATCTTTTAAACTTGGAGTTCCTTCTTTACTTCTTTTTAGTATTTTTCCACGGATTTCCTTTCTTCTCGAAAAGGACATACTTTTCAACATTCCACTGATGATTCCGTAATTCGAGAAGGCTCTATAAGGGACGAGAAAACAAGTCAAATGGTTTTTTTTATTCAATTTTTTTTTCACCATGCCTCAGAACTCGAGGGTTTAACGATGAGCTGGCCAATGAGAGATTCTTCATCATTGGCATTTGAAATTGACGATCTCTTTAGTACTGGGAAATATTTGTAAGTTTCAAAAGAAAATTGATCACAAGAGATGATCGATGAAAAGTTTAAGATTTGAACATATTGCCCGTCATGCAATAAAAACTCTCGTCGAGACTCTTAGTGAGACTGTGACTCCATCCCTCAGGGACCTGCCGTCGATACCCTGACAACCTCTTGAAAAATCCCATCAAGACTCTTGGTTGATCCTTTAAACATATCTCCATAAAAACTTGAGTCCATCCCTTAAAAAACCGGTCCGAACTCCTGCCCAATCCCTTAAAGAATTCCTTGCAGAATTCTTTCAAAACTTGGGTTGAGGTCCTCTTGTCAATCCCTTGAAAGCATCTCGATAAGACTCTGATTCCATCCCTTAAAAAACCTCCCGTCGAGACCCCATCAACCCCTTGAAAAGTCCCGTCCAGACTGTTGGTTCATCCCTTAAACAGATCTCCATAAAAGTTTGAGCCTGTCCCCTGAAAAACCCGTTCGAACTCCCGCCCAATCCCTTTAAAAAGTCCTTGCGAAATTCTTTCAAAATTTGGGTTGAGATCCGCTTGTCGACCCCTTAAAAGCATCTCGATAAGATTCTGACTTCATCCTTATAAAAATCTTCCGTCGAGACCTTGTCAAACCCTTAAAGTCCGGTTCAGACTGTTGGTTAATCCCTCAAACACATCTCCATAAGACTTTGAGTCTGTCCCTTGAAAAACCCGTCCAAACTCCTGCTCAATCCCTTCAAAGCATCTCGATAAGACTCTGACTGCATCCCTTAAAAAACCTTCTGTCAAGACCCCGCCAACCCCTTAAAAAATCTCGTCAAGAGTCTCGGTAATCTCTCAAACATATCTCTAGAAAAGTTTGAGTCCATCCCTTTAAAAACCGGTTCAAACACCTGCTCAATCCCTTAAAAAAGTCCTCGTGAAATTCTTCAAAAACTTGGGTTTAGATCCGCTTGTCAATCTCTTAAAAGCATCTCAATAAGATTCTGACTCCATCCCTAGAAAAATTTTCCCTCGAGACCCCGTCAACCCCTTAAAAAGTCCGGTCCAGACGGTTGGTTAATCCCTCAAACACATCTCCATAAAAGTTTGAGTCTGTCCCATGAAAAACTCGTCTAAACTCCTGCCCAATCCCTTAAAAAAGTCCTCGCGAAATCCTTTAAAAACTTGGGCTGTGATCCTCTTGTCAATCCCTTAAAAACATCTCGATAAGACTCTGACTCCATCCCTTAACAAACTTTCCGTCGACACCCCGTCAACGCCTTAAAAAATCCCGTTCAGATTCTTGGTTAATCCCTCAAACAAATCTCCATAAAAGTTTGAGCCTGTCCCTTAAAAAACCTGTTCAAACTCCTGCCCAATCCCTTAAAAAAGATCTTGCGAAAGCCTTTGAATACTTCACTTGAGATCCTTTTGTCGATCCCTTAAAAGCATGTCGATGAGACTCTGACCCCATCCCTTAAAAAACCTTCTGTCGAGACCCCGCCAACCCCTTAAAAAATCCTGTCTAGACTCTTGATCAATCCCTTAAAGACGTCTCAATGAATGTTTGAGTCTATTCCTTAAAAAATCCTGTCTAGACTCTTGATTAATCCCTTAAAGACGTCTCCATGAATGTTTGAGTCTATTCCTTAAAAAATCCTGTCTAGACTCTTGACCAATCAAGGGGTACACCGCGGTCAGTGGAGCGGGTGACGTCACAGGCCGAAAATGTCCACCAGTCTCGCAAAGGACGTATGTCCAAATGTAAACAAACGCGACTTACGCCCTCACGACTCTAAGAAACAGAAATTTCGATAGAATTCGTGGCCAAAATCTTCAACGTTAAATTTCTCTGGATTGGCTGAACGGATTTCATTCAGCCTAGGACTATTGCAAAGATAAAAAATCATAGAAAATTCACATCTAATATCAAATTTTTCCATCGACCCGTTTTCTCGTTAAAACGAATCAAAATTTGTGTGACGTCATACTAAAATGCCGATTTTACTGTATATAAGAGTCCGGCCGGCTCGCGCGCTACGCTTTTCTTTTAGATTTGGCGTAGAGCCGCTGCCGCGACTCTTGATCCGTTTCTTGTCTACTAAGACGTTTGCTATCTTCAATTGACCGGCTTATGTACCTATCAAAAATTAAGTGAATTTGACTCGCATCTGTGTTACAAATCTTCTGCAATATTAATTCTCCTATTTTGTCGAAGGTTTGTGGAACGTTTTGACCCTGAAGATACAAGAAGTAAAATCCATCGATAATATCAACGTCAATTTTACTTGGCCTTGACGAGTTAATTTTTTATGTGAGATGTTTTGCTAACGAAGATTTATCAGTTTTGTACATCTCACCATAATATTGGCACAGAGCTTGCGGCACGGCAGATAACGGGTATCGAAAACATTATTCTAAATCGACTTTTTTCCAAGAGCTACCGCTAAGAGGGGTCCAAAAATGTCTCTTCCCATTTTGATAAGGGCCTGTTTGCTACCGTCTTTATTTTTCTGTATTTTTTTTTGGCACAATTAGAAGCGAAATTTTGGAGTGAGTGGCGCGAGATCGGTCTCATGAAGCGTTCTGAGTCCTCTTCGCATTGTTAAGTAAATTGGTTTTTTTTCTGTCTCTCCGACGCCGTTGCAGTTCAACAAAAAACTTGATACAGGAGTCGACGCTGCCCTGCCTGTTGAAATATTGAATAACTCATCCACGTCGATATTTGGATCGGAAGGATTAGAATTTTGTTTTACAGCAGAAAACAGTTGATCGAGTTGTTTTTGATTTTTTTCTATTTTACTTTTCCCAAGCGAGTGCGTGATGTCGTCTTTGGGCGCAATATTTTTTTTTTCTAACAGCTGGGTAATTATTCTTGTTCGTAAACTGTGGCTGAGTGCCCGACGTTGCCTTGCTGAATTAGAGCTGGTGAAATGAGATATTCCAGTGAAAGAATTTACAGCATCTACATTAATAGTCTGTTCCAGAGTGAGATCAACTGGAGCAGGAGCCAGATTACCGCTGGTTCTTTTAATCCAAATGCCCCCCCCCCCCCCCCCCCCCCCCCCCCCCCCCCCCCCCCCCCCCCCCCCCCCCATTACTCAAATATTTGAGACTCCATCTCGCATAGTTCGGTTGATTGAAAATGAAAAAAATGTTGGCCATGTCGGATAAGGAATCGATATACAATTCAAGATCACTGGTTCTTATGCTTCTTGAAAAACGATGAAAGAGATCGATGAACTCGATATCCTGCATGTAAAATTGTGCGGTTTTCCCATGACTGCCAGATAAAGTCAAAGAATAAAAGTGTTTGTATTTGTCGACAATTTCACTTAACGAAGATCGCAAGCTCAGTCGACAGAAAACGTCTGTAGGATTATTGAGAACGGCGTCCAAGTCTTCGGTCAATGTTTCACAGCACTTGAATTAATCAATATTGAATTAATCAATAAGTGCGCATGTCACCGTTCGCAATGAGCGAGGCCCATCACGTGGCGCCGTCGCTCGCCTCCCAAAATCTCTCGATCGATGCCGCGCGTTTCAATTCTCCGAAGGCCCGTCCCGAGGGAATGTTAATTCCCGAACAGTATTGTTTAGGATTCTTCTAAGTGTCCGGGGTTCACTCGAGATGGCGGCACGCAATGGCCGTCGCTTCGTTTGGACTTCGAACCTGACCAACGATTTCCCCTCCCTTCGACACTCCGACAAAGAAATTCTGGCGCCCTTTACTGGCCGTATTGGATACGATTTCGCAACGATACGTGCGCTTCGTGCTTTTCGATCACTTATTCCCCCCAAATTTCCCTCGGCCTTCTTCATCCGACGCAATCAACGAATTCTCGCGATTTATGCCCGTGATCAGTTCCGCGATTGTGGGAAGTTTCCGGACGCTTCTTAATTATTTTTCTCGTAACACTTCAACAAAGGCGCATCGTGGTCGCGACGAGTTTCCTCATTGTTATCGCGGTCACGTTTCTATTTTTTGTTCACTTCAATCCCTTATATCTTTATTCAATACAGTTTGTCTACGTCTTACAATAAATTTCAGTATCTGTGTCGTTAATTTCTAATGTGAACTCTTCGATTTATTTCTACAATCCTTGGACCTTTTCTTACCCACCTCAAAATTCCCTCACGATCGCTTTATACCAGGATTCACGGTCTTTTCCAAACAAGTATCTTTCCGACTCGATGTATCAACGAAACGATCATAATTATCGACCGCTACATGAGTACAAACTCCGTCTTTGATATTTATCCCAGGTGGAATTAATTCGTTGTTCGAGTAAGCTCGTTACGTTAGCTCGGTTTCCAGCTCTTCTGCCGCAGAGTACGAAATTGAGTGACCATATTTATTTCAAATTGTGAGCACTTTCCCACTACTCGTTAAAGATTTTATAGTCAAACCTAACATCAAGTGTTCCGCAGGCTTTACTCTACCCTTCGTTATAGCGTAAATGATAACTTGACACAGAGATTTGATTTTGATATCGTCATCGCTTGAGTTTTTTCTGCGATAGTCCGGTCCTTGAACCAGATTGCAAATAAACTCAAACAACATTTCTGGAATTTGACATTCTCCGTTCACTAGATCTTCGACCTGCACTTTATCTGGTAATGGATTTCTTTCATTCATTTCTACCGCATCCCTGATTGCGTCGCCTATTCAGAAAAATCTCGGTGTTCCACAGCTCGACGCTACTCGGTTCACATAATCAATGAATCGAATTTCGGGTGCAATAGCTGTTGCGCACTTGGAGCACACTGAAACCAGTTAACCTACTTTGGATCTTGGATTACTTTGGAACTACAAACAAATATCCGCTACCTCCGAATTTTATTGCATTCATTTTTGCGTTCTCGAGCGAAACTTAAGAGTAATCAAATTCTACGTTTTCCAAATAAATCTAACAAAAAATTTGATTGCGTGTTATTATTTGGATCGGTTTGTCCTCAAAATTATGTCTGGATCTATAGCTGGAATCATTCGTCGTCGCCTATTCGGAAAAATCTCAGCGTTCCACAGCTCGACGCTACTTGGTTCACATAAACAATGAATCCAATGTCCTGAGCAATGGCTTTTGAACGCTTCGAGCACAGTGAGATCAGTTCACCCACTCTGGTTTTTAGATTCATTTGGAGTTTTAGAAAAATATACATCAATTTTAAATCTTATTACATTCTTTGTTTCGTTTTCGAGCGCCACTTTCGAGTAATCTAATTCCACACTTTTCAAGCGCATTGAACGGGAAAAATGATTGCGTGTTATTATTCGGATCGGTTCGGAATGGGAAACCATTTCATCATGTTCCATTATATGTATTTTATCGAATGACCGAGTCTCTTGAACATAGCTAACAACTGACGAATGCATGAGATGAGTTTCACATTTGTGCTGTCATTCTTTTTGAATGGTCGTGACAGTGCTTTGAAAAATGGCCCAGGCCCAAGAGGAACATCATGTTTTTGCCAATTACGACCCAGCTGTTCGCGGTAAAATTATCGGGATGCATATGGCTGGCATGCTGCAAAAGTAGATCGCTCAAGCAATTGGGTGTTACAGAAAAACGGTGAGCTTATGGATCAGACATCACGCCGAAGGTGGAATGCACTGGCCGATCAACGTGAGAAAAATAAGAGGTCACTCAAAACATCCCCTGAACAGGATGTTCAGTTGTGCCGTTATGTAGAGGAGAATCCGTTCACTACGGTCCCCCAAGCGTCGCACGCAACGGGCATACCGATAAGCGGGAACACGGCACTAAGCCGCTTGAAAACTGTCAGCGTTACCGCGCATCGGCCATTAAAGAAAACTCCCCTGACCGAGATCCATTGTCAAGAGAGAGTTGCTTTCGCTGGAGCACATCTTTTGTGGACTCCGGAACAGTGGGCGAATGTTATCTGGTCAGATGGAAAGGTATAAGCTGGACTGAACTTTGTCGTCGATAAAAAATCTTTTTCCACCGCCAAGTCTCTCGAGTACGGGTCAAAACAATAATTATAGAACATGCACACTTAAAAGCGTGATAAATTTTTCGAATCGGTTTAGATTGATCGACTAAGCACTTTAACTCTTCCGCTCCCAATTTTAGAACCACCTACTATTTCATGCCGTTTTCTCCCACTAGGTTTTCACTTCCTCAGCAGACGGAAGTCGACATGTATATCGCCCGCGTGCCAAAGCGTTTGAATGTGATGAGCGATATGTCGTCGAGAAGCAATGGAATGACAGAATATCTGCTGGTTTCTGGGGGTGTATGACTGCTGAGGGAGCAATGGTTCTATGCAAAATCCCACCACGCATGGATTCCGCAGCCTACATCCAAATACTAGAGAACACCATGCTTCCATGCGCTAGGGCTCGCTTCCCTGCAGACCGACGCCCGACGATGCACTTCATGCACGACAACAGTGCAATCCACACATCACGAGCGACGACGACCTGGTTCCATGACCCTCTGGAAGTAGAGCTGATGAATCGGCCCAGCAGATCTCCGGACTTGAACCCGATCGAGAACCTATGGAGTATGTTCCTACCAATCTCGAGTTTAAAGACACGCGGCGCATCCTGCCTTGTCAACTCGAACTTTTCTTTTTGATACTTGGCGTCAAGACGATGCCACGTCTCTCTGTTACGACCCAGGAGGGAGATTTTGGTGAGGTCACATAGATCGCCGATTTAGAGCGCGACCTTTGAAATTGATTTGAATGTCGCCAGCGAGTCTTTAGTGGGATCTGTGATCTCCGAATAGCAAATTATTAATTATTGATTCAGCGACTTGTAGCGTGACTTTAGGGTTAAACTTTCTCCAAAGGAGGACTTTCCGTAACGTTGAGTTGCGCTCGATGCGACATAAGTTTTTACGCGTTCACGATGTTGGTTGACAATGAAGAATATAATATTTATTCACTGTAGTTAAAGTTGATGAAATACAATGGTTTTACACTGGTGGATATGTTATTTGTTGGAAACAGATCTTTAGTATGGTTTGAGTTAGAGAGTTTAATTGAACGTGAACTTATGATTTTTCAGTATCGAGACTGCGGAGTGAGTTAATTATCGACCGTTCACTTCGTATTTTGGTAACTCTCTAATTTAATACGGAGTCGAAATTGTTGGAGTTCGAGAATTCGATTTTTGACTTTTCGGGGGTAGGGTGGTACGGAAGGGTTTCGTTGTTAATGTCTCTTCGCTGAGATTGGTTTCATTGAGAAACGTTAGCTTAGTGAGAGATTCATTGTCAAAAGTTAGCTTAGTGATTGGTGGTTGAGATGCGGGAGGAGTTTTAATGACATTTGAATTTGCGGAGAGGAGGTGACGATCCGAGAATGGGATTATGCAACTTCATTATCTATTGTTACTCAACAATAATTCTTGGAAGAATTGTTTGTCCGAGAAGGGTTTTCGGTTTGGCCGTTAGAACGTTTCTTGGATTTTGAGTCGAGGATGTTTGGAGGATCGCGTCCTGTTTGTGGTGTGCTTATCGTGTGAGAGTTGAGAGTGTTTAGGCGAAGGATGGTTCTCGGTATACCTTGCTATAGGTATGAACTTCGGTGTTGGAAAGGAGTGTGCAAAAAGGTTTGCACGTATCGCGATTATATGGGGGAGGATGGGTAGCATATATGTATAATTATTATTATTGAGTATGTACCATTCGACGATGCTGCGCGCTCGAAGGTATGTATTTGATTATTCGCCTTATTAACTAGTGTTGCTTACTTATCGACAAATGATCATATTATTCTGTGACTTTATCGACTGATGGTCGGTGGTCGGTAAAATAGAGGGGAAAAAATTACGGGGGTCTAGCATGAAGGCTAAGACGTAACATCTCAATAGCATCTGCTCGGCCATTTCATTTCAAGGATCTGTTTTTTTTTTCAGTTCAAAGCTAACGTTAGGTTTCTTGAGTTTATTGGTCTGAGCAGAGTGAAAGGCCGAATATGCTTTCCGGATCGAATATTAATGTTTTTTCATTCGCGAATTTAACGTGGAGTTGGGCACTGCTAGTAGTTTTTAATTCATTTCCGATTCGGATAGGTGTGATGGTCCGAGAATGGGTGTCTGGACAGGACCGAAATAGAGAAGCTCTGGTGGCTCACGTCAACCGCGTTCGGACTGAAATCCAAGGAAGACGCGATTTGTGTGCAACCTTGATTAATTCAATGCAAAATAGGATGCAAGCAGTTATTGACAACGATGGGTATTGGATCCCGTCCTGAACACGGCTTTCTGCAATTTGATTTTGTGTTAACCCCAAAAACGAAACAATGAAGTTCTCGGCTGTCTGGATGATTCCAGAACGCGTGACGGAATTTCGCCACTGCTTGGGCTATTTTATTCTCAAAATAATTGGTGGAATAATTTGTTTTGGAAAATCGCAGAACATCTTATTGCGTCGAAGCTCGTTGTGCGATTCCATTAATGATACGGGCTAACTTTCTCAATGAAATTGATCAATTCACCGTTGGAGTTGATTATCTCTATCGAGTGACTACATTCCAGGATTGGTTGACCTGCATCTGCCATTGGATTTATCTATAGGAAAATAATATTGAACTTCATAATTCTATAAATTAATATCCGTCACGGATCGATTCATCTACTGAGGAAAGGACAGCGTCGTTTTCTGGCCCGAGACTCAGCCGAGAATATTATCTCTAACTGACGCAAACTCGGTGGTAGAGATAAGTGATTTCTTCAATTACAAACCCCAGGAGTAACGTCATGTTCTGAACATTGAACTCGAAACTAATTACGTTACTCTCCGTCAATTGAGCCATAAACCATCTTATTTGATGACGTGATTGCTGAGAAATAATAGTCTTCTCTTATGTTTTCTCCATAATTTTTTTGTTTCAATGCACTTAAAAAAAAAATATTCTTCATCGATCACATTCGGAGAAAATCAAGCCTGCGATGCACTTGAGATTTTTGATATATAAGTCGCAGTATTATAGCCACCCTGAAAAGTGATACTCCTCGTGACTTCCGATTCATGCTAAGAAACTTCAACGAGCCCGATAATGGGGCTCCGAACATTTCCAGTGCATTCGCAATCGTTTTATTTTTATATTTTGAGACCACGCTCCGGAATCATCCCGTCATTTTCGGTGGCAATATAATCACTGGAGGAGGCGAAGCATACGTTTACAACACTTTTATTTGGCTTTTCCCATGAAAGACCTAAATCTATCTGCAGCTCTGAATTTCGTATCAATGAAGCGCAACGAAATTACTCAAGCGAAATAACTATCGTAATGTATAACTTTAGCCATAGCGGCTTCCTTTGAATCACTTTGTGGCTTTGGATCCTTACGAACTTCAGCGTTATAGAAGATTTCAGGCTGCTTTCAGGAAAAGGAGATTGTCGGGCGCCTGATAGTTGGCCTCGTTGACTATTTCGACAACGCCGAAGACGATGCCAGGAAGACGACGCTTGAGGGAAGTCGACAAGCTGCTGCTCCAGATCTACCGGAAGCCGCAAGTCGATCGCAGGCGCGATTACTTTCGAAAATTTATCGATAACAATCGAAGTTTTTTTGGAAAATTTCATAAGAAAAAAGAAAATAGAGACGCACAGAAGAGAAGATTGTGAATAGTAAGTAAATTGACTCTCTGAAAGTTTACCCATCAAATCCCAAACGGACACTTTTTTTCAGCGGCGGTTCCTTCCATGAAAAATATTTCGAAAAAAATCAAGCCTAGCCATATCTAACGGGAAATTTTATGGCCTTTCAGAATCTGCTCACTCTCACCCTGACAAAACTATTTCTTTACACCGGAATTTACCGGTTCAAATGTATACAAGGGTTTTTGGGGTCGCTGATAACAAATCCGTTATCAGATTCGTGGAACTGAAAATGACGGATCCAAAATAGCGGACACAAATCAAGGGATTCCATATTTTTTCGTGAAAATTTATAGGCGGAGCTTTTCGAGGACGCTGATTACGAATCCATTATCAGATATATGAAATTGAAAATGGCGGATCCAAAATGACGAACAACAATCGAGGGTTTTGTGTCCACAATTTCGGAATGAAATAATATGTCGGGTAGCAAATTAAAAATAGCAGACGCAAATCGAAAGATTTGTATCTGCTTTTTTGGATACGCCATTTTGAATTTGATATATCCGGTATGGATTTGTAATCACCGCCCTCAAAAACCTCCGCCTCCAAGTTTTCACTAGAAAATACGGAATCCCTCGAATTGTGTCCACCATTTTGGATCCGTCATTTTGAATTTGACGAATCTGATAACAGGTTTGTTATCAGCGACCCTGAAAACCCTTGTATACATTTAAACCGGTAAATTCCTCTGTAAAGAAATAGTTTTGTCAGGATGAGAGGGGAGCACGACCAAATTTTCAGCTTTAAACCACCATATTGGACTCCGCTATCTCGAATTTGAAAATTTTAATGAATGGATTTTATAGATTAGGGTCCAAGGTCACTTTTGCTTGTCTTCCCGGAAAGGTCTCCACCGACTCATGATCCGGAGAGGTCGTTGGAAAAAAAACTGCAGTAAAAAAACGCGTTTTTTTTAAATAAATAATCACAACTCTGTTGGGTGGCGGTTTTTGAAGAAGGGAACCGAGAAGGACGGGAGGAAGGAAGTGCAAGGTGAAACAGGTCGGATAGATGGGGAGGAACCCCATTTCGAAGCAGCTTGAAAGCAACAATCCCTGGGAAATATTTACAGCGATTTGCAACCGTTAACCAGCCCAAGCGATTACGATAGGGAGATATATGCTCGTCGCGTCACGAATTGAAAGTGAATCGGATGCATTTGTTAACAAGGCGCTCGAGGATAACGTTCAGTTCAGATGGGAGGTCATTGTAGACAGGACAGCAATAATCGAGGAGAGGTAGGACGAGGGAGGAGATGAGAATAGTACGAAGCTTCTGGGATAGGAGGTTATAACACTGGTTATTACAATCTTATTGGTTTGGTTTGGATTAATGCAGTTAACGATTTTAACAATGAATATTGTTTGTCGGAGACGAGAATATCGACTTCGGAGTTGGAGTCGCGCACAATGATTAAAATTGTCGTGGATTTAGACAGAGTTTAGGTTTTCATAAATGTTGCCAATTTCTCGGGCTCTCGATGCTAACCGACTAAAAAAGTTAATGTTCTTCTGTCTCGAGTCCAGAGTTCTCTTTGTAAAGTTAAAAATGATTTTTGTGGGGATAGGATGCTGTAGAAGGGATTGAATTTATTATAATTCAATATTGTGATTGGTGGAATGATTGTTGGCTAAACGTCGGTATTTTGTGATTGGTTCTAATTAGAGGGGAGACTCTTCTGGAATAGATGATTGGAAGAAAAGTCTTTCGGCGTTTAGGCGTTGAGAAAAAACATAAAGTTCTGATTGGAGGAATGGTCGAAGCGTGTTGTTTATAAAGGGTTGATTTTGTTGATTTCGACCGGTGACGCGCGATCCGTGAGAATCGTTTTGACCGTT
>JAPYYS010002112.1:0-12393 GCA_030522525.1 Campopleginae sp. 14b
AACGCGCTCCTTGCTGTGAAAGTGTCTTGTAGCGAGCTCGCTTGACTTTGACACTAGCGTAAATGTACTTGTCTCGAGTCGCTACCGCGACTCTTGATATCGTCGTTAAATCCATTACAAGTGTAAGTGACATTCGTAAATTTTGTCGAGATTGTGAAGATGTAAAAATGATGTATTGCTCAGACAAATTGGCAGATGGTAGTTCCACAGGCGTATGCAAACGTGCACACGTATGGGACTCGTCTGGTGCAATCGATTTTGCGGTCTGTTGCGACATTAACCCTTCGTCTAAACCTACTAACACTAGAACGTGTTCTCAGTCTCTGAAATGCCCCACCCCTCGTGACAAATCGAACGAGATGGAATGCACCGAAATGAAATTGCATTCGCCAAGCATTTGCTATACACTTTCTTCCAAACGGACTTATGAATGACATTATATTCTCTCTCAGGGCGTATTTACTCTCGTGAATATACTGCTTACTCGTCTGCCTTCACGGCTTGCGTCATAGCTGCGGTTCATCATCAATCTGCAGATATTTCAGCGACTTGCAAAATTCCCTAATATTCTCATTCACAGAACAATTTTTTTCTTTTTTTCTCAAATTAATGGTTTATGATTTTTTTGTTCTTCAAATACGTTCAATAGAGTTTCATGAAAATGAGGTTGCCAGAAAAATTAATCCAGCTCGAATGAACGTACAATAAATTGCGTGCAATAATTCATCGGTTGGTTTGACACGGTTTGTCTTTTTTTTTTTTTACAGCTTCTGGGCGAAGAAATGTACAGTGGAAATGGTACGAATGATTATGCAAAACGCGGTAGGAATGATGCGAGTGAGAGATCGAGTCGTACGGTGAGTCCGGACGTGGAGACAAATCGTCAAGAAAATTTGGCCTATGAAGACAGCCTCGATGTTGCGTTTGAGCACAACAATAAATTACGCGTCAAAATACAGCAGCGCATGAAAGAAAGCGAAAATTTGTTGGCTAGTACGTTCGGCCAAAAAACTAGTGGTGCGAACTTGCATCGTCATCATCATCATCATCACCACCACCATCACCATCACCATCATCGTGGTTCCAATCATCAACGCCATCACGATAGCTCTCACAATCACAAACGTGAAATCCGTCAGATCGAGGACGCTGTTGACAATGACGAGAATTATGACGATCGAGGCACTGAGAAAACGATCGAACAGCCTGGCAAACATGTCGACATTGATTGCTCCGGTTTCCGGAGCAAAAATCCAGCTCTCGGAGGACTCATCGATAACTTTCTGCACAGCAATGGAAAACACGATCATAAGTAAGTTTCTTCGATAAATCTTCTTCCTTGTAAATCTCCGTTCCGAATGTTCGAGCATTCAAAGTTAGTGATTAATTAATGGCGTGAATCACCGAATACTCATTCTTACGATCGTCATTGAACTTGTCCCCGAAACTACCAATTCTGCCATATACATAATTCTGAAAAAATTAATCAACGAGAAAAAATGGTCTCTCGGAAAATGAATCAATACGCTCTTTGCCTGAAAGCAACTCGCAAAAAATGCAAATTATGTTTATTTGTGAAAATAATATTGCATGAAATTGAAAAGCATAAATAAGCGGGGAGTATGAAATATAATTGAATCCGAGAACGACCTTGGGTTTTCCGCAATCTTCACTCTGCTGACTGTAAAAGTTGTCAAAATTTGAGGTCATCGCTCGACTCTACTCTGTGCCGGTAATTCTAGCATTGTAATACTCTCCTTGCGAGCAAAAAACAGTCCATCAGAAAAATGCATGGAAAAATGAACGCATTTACCTTTTTGCATGATGAATAATTGAGACAGTTTTTTTTTTGGTTTAATTTTTCGTTAAACCAGATTTCGAGGCCCCGTCACGACTTATGAGTTATGAATAGCAAAGGAGCAGAGTATCTTCGCCTCGGGTGGCTTAATTACTTTTATGGAACGAAAGTTTTCAGTGCTCGAAAAAACTGCAGGGCTCCAATCGATATTTTTGTTTCATATTTGATTTCCATTTCCACCAAGAAAAAAAAAACTCGATTAATGAACGAGCGTAGGAATCGAAAGGAGTTCAAGGAACTTGAAATGTTTGCACGATCAATGGACCAAATTAGAAAAAGAGAAAGGAAAAAAAAGAGATAAAAAAAGCTCAAAGCTTATAGCCACAAAGCAATGGTTATTACATCGAGCGGTTACCCTCGGTTTGCTATGGTTGCCGGTCCGTATTGATCCCATTGCTTTGCACCACCCATTCACGACAGCTCCTTCGCAGACCTCTGCCGCTTCGTGCATCGTACGAACCACACGAGCTTTACTGACAGCGATCGAGCATCAATTTCAGGACGTTGAGTCCCAAATCGCAAACGTTTTAAAATTCTCCAAATATTGTACGTTATTGTATGAAGCAATGAAGAGGTCATGTCAAAATTTCACGACGTGTAGGAAGCTCATTGAACAATTGACATCGACGAATGAAATTTAATCTAATGGAAACTGATATAACTTTGCGATGAATTTTTTTCGACCTCAACTCAAACAAAACCAAGTTTATTGATGGAGATATTTTTCATTCGTTTAAAAAATTGTTCTTAAATAAATGTCATTTTCTCCATAACGAGCGTCTTAATGGTCGTGTACTTTTGACACGATCTCTCGAATACGTCAAACAAAAACATACTAAACTTTAAAAACTTTCTTATCGTGTCTTAGTTAAACCCCCGAAGGAGGTTAAAGTAGAAGTGACAGAATTCATAAAATTTGGAATACATGTAGTTTTCAGGAGGTCGTATACAAATTTCACGACGATTAATAAGCTACTTATTGAACAATTAACAGTAACGAATTTGATAGGTACTCAACGTCCTTGATACTAGATTATTCCTTATTTACTCAATGGGAGTATGATCGCCAGCCGACCCGGGCCGATCAATTATTTCAGACTAAACCCTCTCCGTTATTACAAACGTTAAAGTTGAAAGGAAAATTCACACTGAACTCGAACTTGTTATCTACTCCTCCGAACTCTCTTAAATATCCACGAAACATTTCATTCAGCGCTTCGTTAAAAAATGCGGTCAGTTACAACATTTATTACCACGATTAGTCGCTCTATTTCATTAACGCCGGAAGACAAAAAAATTATAATATTATATCATTCTGTCCTGGTCATCGGTACAAATTCCTCGGAGTTTCTAAGAATGCTCTTGACTGGCCTTGAAAATTATTTATTCATTTTATTGATCACCTCAAATGGAAGAATTCGAAGGATCCCGCGAGCAAACGATAAACGTATATGAACTTGTTCGGCATTCGAAAATTCCTGAATTTAGCAAGAGTCGCTGAAAATATTTCGCCTGCCAATAATCCCGTCGATAATTGCACAAATATCGGGTATCTCGGTCGAATAATTATATGCTAAAGATGGAGTGACGGTAAAGCTCAATCCGGGGGGGGGGGGGGGGGGGGGGGGGGGCTGGCGGCACAACAACCTGACCCCCCGACATCTATCCCGACCAGCGCTCCCCGGTTAGTCGTCGAACAATCTTCTTTCTCTCTGTTAGTCTTCCCATCCCACTACGATTGATTTTCCCTCTAGCTTCTCGGAACGACTAATACTTTGTTCAATGAAAATGCACACCACTGCAGTAAATCCTGACTGACCGAAATTACGGTATTCTGGGAAATTAAAAAAAAAAAACAATTTCCCTGTTGCAAGAAAATCGATGAACTCGCTCAGATGATGAGAAGAAAATTCCGTAGAGGAGTAAACCTGAAAACCCGTTCAAATCGAATGAATATGAATTTTTTATTTTTGGTTTCGCTCAGAATAAAATTTTGTTGAAATTTTCCATTGATTCCTTGGTCATTTCGATGCTTGATCGTTGTGCGGGTAGAGAGCGTATTTAACGAATCTCTAGAGACACATGGGTCTCGGGCGTCATACAATTTCTGTCCGTACTTGCACTTGATGGATAGAAATTCATTTTTGTTGTCGTTTTTTAATGGTAACCGATTCAAAATGAACAGCCTAGACCCATGTGTGTCTATGGAAGGTTAGGCTGAATTGGAATGACGTGTATTAAAGGCTGGAAATGATTTGTTCACAGTGGGTCAACACCGATGAACGTGTTGGCAGAGCTCGCGTGTGCCCGAGTACCAACCTCTACTCTACCGGATTTGAACTCACCGTCACGCGAAAAATCGATAAAATCACCGTCTCGAATGCGTGACTCGAGCTCCGAAGATCGTCAGACAAGCATCAAAGAAGCAGCCTCGAAAAAACCACGGAATCCCATCAGAGAGTTATTCGAGAGGAAGAAAGAGATAAACGACAGGAAACATCATGAAAAAGTCGACAACGACGTTACATTAAGAGCGATCAACATCCAGAGATTGAAAAAATCGAAAAAACCGAAAAAACAACACCAGCAACAAGATTTTCCATTGATAAGGAAAAGCCAGTTGGGCGGTATGGTAGAAAGAAAGAAACGTCGTGAGGAGAAAAAAATATTCTCTAGTAATATTGGGCAAGAAAGAATCAAGGATATTTACGACTTTGACGATGACGAAAGTCATCAGGAGGCGAATACCGTTATGTCGTACAGAAATAAGAATGAGAAAATTCAGGACATTGCCAGCGAAACGATCACTACGACAACGGACCTCGACATGGCGGATCTCATGACAAAAACGATCGGAGATACACTGAAAAACGGAAAAACAAGTGACGCATTAGGAGGAAGATTGGAATCTATGATCGATCGAAAGTTCCAAGAGATTGAGTCGTTTCCGCCAAAAACCAAAGGCGCTCTCAAGTCTTTTCACATTGAGGAGAAGCAGCGGCATCGTGAGATCGAAAAACAGGTTGATGCGCAAAATGAACTAGAAGGAAAAGACGGGAGGAAGAATGAGACGAGAGAAATGATCGGCTCGATGGACGAGCACGTCGAGCGAAAGAAATCCTCGCGGAAATTAGCCGAGCAACTGTCGAACAAACACGGTAGATCGAAAAAAAGGAGCAAAAACGGCAAGAAAAAATCTCGCAATGCCTGGTACGAGAACGATAGTTCCGATGAATTTGTAACCGCCGCTAAAGCCGAGGATGTTGGAGTCGGCACGACGAAAAGCCAACGAACTTGCTCCAAGGGTAAACAAAATCTCTTCGCCGAGTTGTCAACGTCTTCCGAGAGCGATTACGACGATTTGAATGATGATTACGAGTCGAAAAGACGAATCTCCCGCAAGAAGAAGAATTCAACCAACGATACTCATTGTGAAGAACTGAAAACTGATAAGATTGCTCCCACAGTTGCCGACGTTTGTCCGGAAAATCAAGACAATGAATCTGTCGTCGATTGGATGCACGTCAATACGAGAACCGATGGTAACAACGAGCTCGAGCACAAGAAATCAGAGTCTGAGATGTCGGATCATCCGTTGATAATTGACGAGAGAAAAAATGAGACCGACGAAGCGAAAAACAGCGACGACGATATGGAGACTCGTTACGTTCCAACTTTTGAATTGGATGATCTCTACCGCGAAGATACCACCGATGATGAGACTGATGAAGATAAAAACGATGTTGAAAATGAGAAGAATACTGGCAACAACGTAGTTGCCTCTAACGAGACAATTACGAGAAACAACGCAAAGGAATCCTACGATGATGAAAAAGAGCTCATTCCTCTCGAAGAGGCACTCGATTTGTTGGACAATAACGAGGATCTTTCGGCAATACCCGAACGAGTACGGGCTCTCTCGAGTAGCGAAAAAACGTTGGAGAGAACCGAGGATTCGAAGAGTACGGTGAACGAAAACGAGGCACAGTCCAGTGCGGGCAAAGGGATCAATGACGATGTGGATAATTATTGCGATGCTTCGAACAACGGAGTGTTTGATGAGGAATCCGATTTGCCGGAAAAACTGTCGAGCAACGTCAAGCCTCAGAAAGAATCGGACAATCTGCCGCTGCACGTATTCCTCAGTCGGAAAGTGCAAGAATCTAAGAAAAGGAAGCAACAACAAGCTAAGAAATTGCAAGAGGAACAAGAGCGTATATTGATGGATTTCCAACCGACGAGGAGACAAAGAAAATGTGCGATAGGCAAGCAGGGCTTGCTCGCAGAAATCAGCAGTTCCGATGAGGAGCCTTACACGAGAGAAACTTGTAGACGGGCATCGCTGCCGAGTGATAAAGCGGAGAGCGACAAACAGTCGAGAAAACCGAAAAGAGAATCCAAGGAAAAAAGAAAAGAGCGTTACATGGAGAAAAAACACGAGCAAATAATCGCAAAAGAACAAAAAGCTATAGAGGAAGACATTTTACGGGAACTTGAGAAAACCAAAAGTAACAGCGGTAAGAGCGATGATTCGGAATCTGGCAAGAGCGAGAAAAATTTCAAAGGGGATCTCATAACATCGGACAAGTCTGAGACCGAGGAAAGTCAAGCGGTGAAAAGCGTGGTGAAAAAGAAACGTCAGAAAAAATCTCGAAAGTCTGGAACTTCAGAGATTTTGAGGAAGAGCGTAGAACGACAGCATCAAGAGATAACAAAGAAAGAAGAGCCGAGTAAGATCTCGGTCGAGGGACAAAGCAAAAGTACCGAGAATATCGATTCGAAGGAACAAGATTCTCCATCGAAACAAAAAAAACAGTCAAAAAGCGTACAGAAGCTGAAAAAATTGAATAAGACAACGGAAATGAAAAGTCCGAGTACGAATCGTAAAAGCAAGATCTCCAATGGCGACAAGAGCAACAAACAATTGAAAACAACATTGACACCGAGCAAAGATCCCAAAGAGCGTAGATCTTCGTGCGGCAAACATGATTCGGACGACGAGGAGCTACGGACAACGAGGTGCTGGAACAAAGTAGATAAAGGGGTTGGCGTTGCTATAGGACGGAGGAAGAGAGCAGCGGCCAATCAGCTGTACTACTGGTCGAGTTCGAGCGACGACGACGAGCCTTCTCCGCCCCCGATACCCGTTGTCGAGGAAGAAGACGATCGACGGGAACAACACGGCTGGATAGTCGGTGATTCTCACAAACGTATGATTACTATGCTGGCTATGGAAAAACAACTGAAAGAAAAACGCCGGCGTAGTGAGGACGAGTTCGAGTCCGGTAAAGCGAAGAATAAAAAGCATAGAAACAGCACCTCTTGATACGTGTTCCACGACTAAAAAATAATCTTTCATTTCCCCTCGCCGAATAATGGCGTTCGATATACCGTGTTCTCCAAATATTTTATTCTAGAGAGCCTGAAACAACAAACAAATATGAGCACTGAAGGAAACAGAGCTGCATAAATTTTGAAATTGAATTGAAATCAATATTTTTCCTTTCGTTTTGAAACAAGTTTGTACAGCGTGCTCCTCCGTTGAATGTTCCTTCGGATTTCCATGAATGTTGGATTACCGAAAGATGTGCGAATCATGAATAATGATTTACTAGATAGAACATAATTTTTCCTTATCGTTATCAACGATGAAAACAATATAAGCCCAAATTTGCTATATTTCATTGAGTAAAAATTGTCATTGTTTTAGATACGATCGTTTGACGTTACGATTTAAGAAACAAAAAATCATCATATAGAAAAATTGTGTGACGTATGAAACGAGAGTTGGCCGATTTATCGTAGTGACTGAGGAATTTAACAAACAAACAAAAAATGCACTTTAGACAATACAAAGAATTCCTACGTTTTAATTAAAGGGATTAAAATATTAGATTTAAATAAGAAAAAGAGAGAAGTAAGGGGTTGGAAAACCGGGGCGATAATGCAAAAATGACGCAACATCGAAAGCGGTTTTCTTTTCCGTCAAACACTGCTTGTTCGTAATTCCTAACATATCGCAGGATTGGCAAGATACTCCATTTAATTGGTTTATGGACAAGAAAACTTACATACATAAACGCATAATACAAAACAGAATAGCGAGAAAAAGGAAAAAAGGAAAAAAAATTTAGCCCCTAGCATCTTGGAGAGAATAAGAAACAAAACTGATGTCCGCTTAAAGTAAAACTTTCCGTTTAATCTTTATGAGACTTTGAGCTTTAACGATTCCATTCAATTTTATGTTCAACATCTCATGGAGTAACTACAAAAGCGCCACGAAGTAAATTGCTTATTTATCTTTGATGGAATCATTACAAGTTATATATAAATATATATATACATAAACAATTTATGAAAGAGTAAATTGACATTTTTCGTTTCGTTTCGTCAAACTACCTGGTGCACGGTAGCTTAAGATAGCAAGATTTCATATATTGAATATACAAAAGTAAAATACGCTAAATAACGCAAAAATCATAATTATAATACATAAATACGTTAAATATGTATACCTTAAGATGGATGATAATTATATTAGACTCTATTGTAAAAGTACTGCCATAATCATATATTATCATGCAAAAGCCTACGAGAATAGTTGATGAAATATTATTCCTGTAAAGTTATAATGTTAGCACAAAAAAAAAGTAACTAGGTACATCCAATGTAAATAGAGCATATTTTCAATGTGTCTGGAAAAGTATGTTTTGTAATATATGCATTGCGAATGAAGAATAAAAATCGTATAAAGTAAACTCGAGGCTTGTGCCTTCTACAGCATTATTTACGGAACGATAACCATTTAATTCTACTTAACCGTGATAATTTGAATCCTGCGAAGGGAGAAAAATGTTTATGCAAACGAGAGTTATCCCATCATTCATCAACTTTGCAATTATTTGAAAAGCACTTTGTAATGTTCAACTGAATTCTTGTTCAAGAAGATTCACAGTATTATCGAATTTTTGTAAAAAAAATTCCCGTAGGCTATGATGATTATTTCGTCTCCTCTGGTCCGATGTAATTCACGAATATTAAGAATTTTTTGTACTAGAGTTGGACAATCGTACTAAATAGCGAACACGATGTAAAAATTTATTTGAAAATCAAGTTTCCATTGAATCCGTACGTGGCAGCACCTTTCAATCAGAAAGCGGCTCCACTCCGCGGCTTGGAACTCAACTATATCAAGTCAAGCAGTGATTGAAATTGGCTCGACTGGTGCTTGAGAGTTGATCGTAGACCGGAAAACAAGTTTTGTTCTTCACAATAAATAATGAACGCCGTACAAAATTTTGCACCCTCAAACGTCGGCACGATGGATTCAATGTCTCCGGACTGGCTCACATCAGAAGCTAGCACAGGTGTAAGTAAATAATTCGCCTCAAATCGGCGGATATTCATCTGTTATTTTTTAGGTTACAATGACAGTGCAGTCTTTTAAAAAAACAGTAATGATCGGCAGAAAGTTCCAAATTTCACTGCATTATCAATGTTCCTTAACAAGAACCGTACAAGATTAACAAATTTGAAAGAAGAACCTTTCTCTAAACAATCATCTGTAACCATCAAACTTTGTCTTTGGATGACAGTTTGATATTACCAATTACGTTGACAATTCATTTGGAATCTGTACCGATCATTGTTCTTCCTTCTTTTTGAAAAAAAAACATTTCGTTTTGATTCGGGGTTTGCTTTGCTCCGGTTAACAGACATCGATCATGGCTTGCGAATTCGAAGGAGGTGTAGTGATTGGCGCTGATTCACGATCTACGACAGGGTAAGTTTTGCTCGTAAAAAAGTTTCTACTTTTTTCATCCTTCGCATACATACTTGTCGTTTGTTTTGGTGTCTGCATCGATCAACAGAGTACGACTCTAATGCAACTTTGAATTGTGTTGAAAAATCTTTGGTGTTTTGCTTTTCAGAGCTTACGTGAGTAATCGAACTGCCGATAAGCTTACAAGAGTTACCGACAACATTTACTGCTGTCGTTCTGGATCTGCTGCGGATACCCAAGCGATTGCAGAAGTAGTTACTTATCACCTTGGCTTTCATCAGTGAGTAAATTAGATTGATATAAAACCATGAAAAACTATAAATGTCGCCTTCACCAAGAAAACTGTGTTCCTAAGAATCTGTAGTAAATCCGTGTATTTATCTGATTTCGATTCTTAGAATGGAACTGGGCACTCAGCCTCTTGTGGAAACAGCAGCCAATGTTTTTCGTGAAATGTGTTACAACTACCGCGACTCGCTGATGGCAGGAATCCTGGTTGCTGGATGGGACCAGCGCAAAGGAGGCCAAGTTTATAGCATACCACTCGGCGGCATGTGTGTTCGCCAGCCAATCGCTATCGGAGGCTCAGGTTCGAGCTACGTGTATGGCTATGTCGATGCAAATTACAAACCAAACATGACGAAAGATCAATGCGTTGAACTCGTATCCAACAGTAAGTTGAAATGAAAATAAAACACGAAATCTTTTTTTTTGTATCGAAAACGATCCTCGATCTCACAAAGTAAAGGTCAACACAAAGATTAACCATTTGAGTACATACTGGGTCGTTGTGGCCCCAAAAATTCTTTGTTACCGATTGTTCGCCATTCAATGGCAACAAATGTTTTGGCATCTAATTTTCGTTTCCATCAAAGAATTGATTCAGAGCCATAAAATATCGAATTATTTACTGCAGAAAACGTCTCAACAAGAACAAACAATCAATGCATATTTCTCGGGATCCGGCCACATAATTATCAATGATTTTAACAAATTCGAGATAGAATTTATCATATGGTGATAAAATTTGTAATAATTCCAGCATTGGCTCTGGCGATGGCCCGAGACGGCAGCAGCGGTGGCGTTATTCGCATCGGCGTCATAACTGAGAAGGGTATCGAACGAAAGGTCATCCTGGGCAATGAATTGCCGACCTTTTACGAAGGATAAAAAAGTACATTTTTCATTTGAATACTTAATCAAATATTGGTAACAAAAAAATACAATTCCATGGAATAAATCATCCTGATTTCTTTGTACATCGTTACTTCATTTTTAGGTGAACTTTTTTAGGTACGCTCCTCGATTTAGCAAATCAAATTACAAACCATTATTACGTGATTTGGTTAATAATTAATTACGTTAATGAAATTGAACGAAAACTGTCCGTGGTCTATCGGACCAGGCAGTGCTCGAATAGGGCTGACCGTTTTTTTACAGTTTCATAAAAATTCAACCGTACCAAAGTTTCGAAAAAACGCCATTGCAATCTTATCGACGAAAAACAAAAGCCGACTATTTATTTATATGAATTGTTCATGATTTTATGAATAATGACGATCCATCAATTTTCTACAATCAAAAGAGTCCCGGCACCCCGTCGAATCACAACAAGAAAGTGGGACAACGTCATTCCCACTCTGGCCCAAAGAATTGACAACTTCGGGCTTTTTCTATTTACGATAAACATTCTCTCTGCTCGGGAACCAGCAAATTTCTTTCCGTCCACTTGTCCGTAGGATACAATTTTCTCATTTCAATGAAAGTTTTACAATGAGACGAATTGAATGAATCAATTAATCGATTAACAAAAGGGGTTCTTCATTTATTCTTTTGGGATTCACGTATTTTGAGAAGAAATGAAATTTGAAATTTGAATTTGCCAGTTATCGAGAAGTTTCTGAATAATAGAAAAACTTATCCAACGGATAATCGTACTTGTAGCAGAGCTCCGATGATATGACCGCGGCCCTTCATTGATCCGAAGAGAAAATTAGAGAAATAATGCAATGAGGAAGTGAGAATTGACGTTGAAGTGAATTTGATCTTAGGAAGAGTTGAAATTGATAATTAATAACGTTTATCGGGTATTCGTGACAAGGCGTAAAGTTGGTTGAAAATGAAGCGGACATACATCGTTATGGTTACCGTTCAAGGAGTTCAAGGCTGCAGAGCCAATTGTCTTAAACGCATCAATTCGTGAGGTTAAAACAGAAAAATGGTGAGTTATTCGAGGACTGAACTCGCACAAGCGCAAGGAAATGTTTCGCATTAATGAAAGAAGACTCATCTCTCTTGAAAATTCGTAAAATCCCTCGGATCGGCGGTCTTTTTTTTCTTCTCTAATCATAAGCGTGTACAACTAATGGGATAAACGCTAAACTTTTATTCTGTGTCCGCGTAGCTCGCTCTAAATTTACGCCACATTATTCAATTGACGTTGGGCTTCTCTGACTTTCAGTGAGCGTACAGTAAGCGCATATGAACCCAAGTACTTGTCTACCTATTGTCCAATTTTAACAAGTAAATCGTTTCGTCGTGATACCGAGTCTGTTCCACTGTGACAACGATCGCATGTGGCGCATTCGTTATTGCGGCCTTACCAACTGCGCTTCCTCTTACTAGCTACGTATCGTACATCATTTATACGTTTTTTTTTTTTTTTTTTTTTTTTTTTTTAGGTCCCTTTTTTTTTTTTCCGTATATCGTTTCTATGTTTCCGATTAATAATGTTTCTACGCCGCTTGTGTCT